>PVIA01003904.1:0-153219 GCA_004024845.1 Tonatia bakeri | reverse complement strand
TGGAGGAGGGGTGGGGGAGAGGAGGTGGGAGGACACCAGAGAAGCAGGGGGGTTGGCGGGGGGGACAGCTTTGCGCCAGACTTGGTAACTGTAAAACTTGGTTAATGGACACGATCTTCCCAAGGTTCTTGGTCTTCCTTATCTGTAGCAGATTTTATCATTGTCATCCTATTCAAACTAGCTCACACGCTCAGTGACACAAGGGAGGCTTTGAAACTAATAATTACAAAAGGATTTCTAAGGAGTTTTACTATTTTTCATTAAAAAAGTTTCACATACGTTTTCTTTTGAAAGCGTTTTAGGCGCTGATTGCCCAAGTCTGTCCTCTGGATCCCGAAGGTCCTGGGGCCACCACCCTGCTCCTTGGGAAACAGGAATGATGTCATAGGGAAGGTCTGGGTGCACAGGACTCTCACCTTCCATCGCGATTTTAACCAGAGCAGCCACAGAACTTGACGGGTTCCCCATACTATGTCCTTCATTGATAAAACGGATTCCCAGGCTTCAAACAACAAAAAGAAAGTCAGACACTCACTGCTTGTAAGAAAGCTGCAAGAGAAAGATTCAGCACCTCCCATCTCTCTCAGAACAGCTGGTCACCTTCTTTGCTCCAAACATCTATGCAGCTGGCTGAGTTGCTGAGTCACAGCTCAGCAGCAGTGTCCCTCCCTGTCCCACCCCTCCAAACCCCAGGGCCCAGGTCCTCCACCCAATTAGCCAAAACCACAGACCTCCCCTCACTCCCAGACCCTAAGCTCCAGCATGGCTCAGACCGGCCTTGGCAAGAAGATAGAGTTCTCCTGCCCAGGAGCATCTGGAGACGTGCACCTTATTTCCAAAGGGCAGCGACGGCCATTAGGCTTGAACGAGCTGTTCTCCCGGTTGAAAGCATGTATTTTTAAAAAGCACAGTTTCTCCCCTTTCTCCAAAATAAGACTCAAATTATAAGGGTGACCTGGCACTTGAGAGCATTTCCTTTTTTGATACTTCATAGAATCCTTAATAATACAGAAACGGCCCCGAGCATTTCACACTGAGTTATGAAGTCATTAACATTTCGGGGATAAACACCATTCCCCAGGACAAGCCATTAGAGAGAGAGGAGTGAAAGGCCCCACCTCTAGCAGCTACAGGCTGGGAAAAACGCACCTGCTCCCAGTGAAAGGCGGCCGAGGATGGAGTGCACTCCCCACTGCAGCCCGGGTGGCCTCTGCTCAGCCGGCAGACTGGGCAAATTGCATATCGGGAAAACAGGAAAGAATCAGAACTTCAGTGTCCCGAGGCAGCAAGCTCTCCAAACTTGCAGCTCTGTACCCTGCCTCAAGCTTTCTGGCATTTATGATCCATCCAGTCCGCAGCGCGGGAGCCGTCGCCCCACACCGCCGTGTTCAGATTTTTTAAAAGAACAGGATAGAATCATCAAAGAAGGCAAGTCTGCCATCTGTATAGAGATGACTCTTGAACAATATGGAAGTTAGGGTTGCTGACCCCCCATGCAGTCAAGAATCTACATATAACTTTTGACGTCCCCCCCAAAAAAACTTAACTACTAGTAGCCTACTGTTGGCTGACAGCCTTATTGATAACATAACATTGATTATCACGTATTTTGTATGTCATATATATATATATATGTCATATATATATCATATACTGTGTTCTTATATTAAGCAAGCTAGAGGAAGAAAATGTCACCAAGAAAATCATAAGGAAGAACAAATACATTCTCAGTGCTTGTTGGAAAAATTCACATATGAGTGGACCCGCGCGGCTCAAACCCCTATGGTTCAGGGCCCACTGCACCTCTGTGGGCAGCTGCTTTATAACCTCTAGGTTGGAAAAAATGCTAAAATTTGGCTTGAACTTACATAGCAGCTTCTTTAGAAAATAAATGTACTTTGTCCTAAAATAAGTGATCTCTACCTTTTCCTCTCTCTAGTAGCCGGATCTGGGTCACAGTATATTTATAATGCATAAATGTGTGTGTATCTAACTAAAATGAGAGATTCTAGTTCCTACTTTGCTTTTCAGTTCTCTTCTCTCTGCTCTTTCAAGCCCTATTAATATTCAGATCAATAAGGAGAGGAGCTTTTGGGACATATCAGACGCAAAGCCTTTGCACGAGTTTGCACCGTTTCTGTGAGCAGACAGCAGACCCCAGTGCAGCACGGGCCATTTGCGCCGGACTCAGGCGAGCGAGCCGGTGTCTTTGTCAGAGTTTGCAGCAGTTCTGGAGTCATCTGTCAGCAGATATCAAGCTGAGGTTAACCATTCATCTTACACTTCTGCTTCCCACAAGGACAAATGAAATAGCTACAAATGAGCTCATTTTTCCAGATGGCAATGGCAAAGCCAAAACCGACACCCGGGGTAATTTACAGGACAGACGAACGCGAAAGGAGCTGAGTCCTGGGCCTGTGATTTGTGGATAGACAGTAAGTTCTTTCCTGGGACGTATAAATGTATGTTTTCCCCATTTTCAGTCAGAAAAGCACTGAGGTCAAGGCAAGTTCAGTTCCATGCGGTGAAGGTGAACCCCAGACATGCATTTTCCAGAGGGGCACCTGGGGCCAGGGTACTCACCCAGAATTTACTGGTGCACCAGGTAACCTTGAGTAAATTACTCGGTGCTTCCTTTCCAAGTGTTTGGTAAAGGACAGTTGCTCTGGGAGGGCCTTGAGCGTGTCGGGGGGGCCTGGGTGCAGCTGGGGCCGAGGAGCTGCACCCAAAGCACAAGCCTCTCGGCTCTTACCCGTGTCTCTGTCTGTTTCCGGCTCCTGAGTTATAGATTCTGCTCTCTCAATCCTCAATTTTCAGCTGCACAAGACAAAGGCATCTGTTTCCCGTCCCTGAGGCGGAAAGGTCCACTAGCTGTTCAGTCTCATCTTTAAAGGCAGACTTCTCTGTCGCCTGGAGATGTTTCATCTGATGGTCAGGAACATCCCATCGAAACTTCCAGTCATTGGCCTTGCCGGCCCAGGAATCCGACTTCAAGGCAAGGGCCTGCTGATGCAGTGTGGCCAGCCTCTCCGATTTGTCCCAGGACATTCCCCCCAAATGCAGGGATTGACAAGACAGCCAGGGCCACGTGAATTGATTCCAGAAAGCAATGACTTCCTGCTCCATGTCTGGGGTGTCCTTTAGATTCAGAGGTTTGGTTTGCTCACACAAGCCCCACAATTTCACTGACAGAAATGTCTTGTGCACCAAAAAGAATGAAGTAACGACACCTATAACTATATATATTTCATATTTTTATTATGCAAATGCCTTTATTTGAACTAACCCACTGCTACCAGATTACGCCATGTTTTGGAGTTAGAGTACCATTCTGATCCCGAAAACTGTAGCAAACAGCTTGACAAAGCAGCCGTATGTAGCCCTGCGCATGTATTTGTCTTTCTTTAGGGAGCACGTCGCCTTGCCTTAGGTGTAAAATTAGAAAATATATTCCACACTTAGCACAGTTGGCCCACTGTTTCCCACCTAAGTTCTGAGCACACGCTCTCCTCGAAAGTGTCATATTCAACAGCATTTTAAGTCTAAAGAGAGAGTTTGATGATACAGGTTTTAAAGCAAATGAGCAGATATTGAGCCAAGTGTTTTAAGACAAAATATGTGAGTGGTTTATAGCTTGAGTGTGAGGGGGAGATGCAAATTTAAGGTCCGTTTTCCTCTACCTATAATGTATGTGTTTTACTTATTTGGAGACCTCCTTTTAAAAGCAGCAAAATCAGCAGTCTCATGTAATGTAATGAAAATATTCTTGAATGTACAAAAAAGGGTCAGGTAGAAAGAATACTGCAAATACTCATAGATACGCTTCATAGATTAAGGATCTTGAAAATCAAACAAAAACGTAGCTGTTTTTCTTTACGTCCTATTCCATTTCAGTGCTTATTCACTCCCAGCGCATGGGGTGGTGGGCAGCAAACTGAAATGCCGCTTGGGGTCCGGGAGTCAGCACACCACGCAACTCCAGGGGGCGCTGTTCACATTGTCTGCAGTTGTGCCTGGCTCAGCTGGAGCAGCCCTGGTGGCATCCCCACTTCTGGGCGTGGAACAGATGGAAGGAACAGGAAAGGAAACTAGCATTAAGTAGGATTTGCCGGGAGTGCCTCCTTTCGAGGTGTTCTCCCAAGTTCCTTGACGGTCAATAGCATGATGGGAGCAAAGACTGGTGACAAGCTGGGTGACTTTGGACACCGCTTCACCTTTCGGAGCCTCAGCTTCTCGTCTTTAACTGGGCTAGACGGCCGGTGCCACAACAGACATCAAACCCTTTTGTCACAAGCAGTAATGTTCGACAGGTGTAGAAGGGAGCAGCAACCTGCATCCTCGGGGCACCTGAATGGTGACCCAGACACGGTAATTACCAACCACACACTCCGGGGGCAGATGCACAAGCCCTTCAAAGTCTACCCCAGAGGGTTTGCCTGTCAGCCAAAGGGATGTTACAAGTGAGTTTTTGGTCAGTAAAATAAAGGTGGGCGGTGAACTGGAAAGACCGAAGGGGCTGCCACTTTGTGTTAATGATGGGTGAGAATTTGGCCCGTCCAGGAACGCATCTGTCCCTGCAGAGCAGCCTCAGCGCCCCACTGGTGCTCAGGCTCTGCTCTGGGGAAGGCTTCTCCCCTGGTCCGTGAACTGGGCCCCTCACCTGTGCACTTGGCCCCTCACCTGGGAAGCTGGCTGGTCGCGGAGTGAGACAGTCACTCCAGAGAGCTGGGGGGCCGAGGGGTGCAGGGTCTGCCCTCCCACGCATGCACTGGCCCCCTGCTTCCCTCAGGCAATCATACCCGCTCATCAAAAGTGGCGTCCTTCACACCGCGGGGCCCTTTGATGTTGAACCACGCCGGTTTCGTTTTACTACAGACGCCGCCCCCTCCGTGGCTGCACTGCACCCGAGGCGAACCGATCACAGGATGATGGGGCTGGTGCCATAGTCATTTCCACCATCGTCTTGTTATGAGAGCCGTCCGTTTCGCCGCATCAGGTTGTGGAGACCGCCACACTGTCCATGAGTGTTTCGTGCATTAAAAACAAGAACCCAGAAAGTTACATATATTAGAGCTACCTGTGTGAGCAAATGAATCAATAAGGAATCATATTATTAGATGACCAATTAAGTGAAAGGACTACCCAGGCATCGTTAGGAAGACAATTAATTGTAGAGTTCTCCTCGTCTCCGTGCACTTTGCTGCCTATTAAGATAATGAATTGATTCTCTGAGATTGGGTCTAAAAACATGTTTAATCAGACTCTGCCAAGCAAAGGATCATTATTTTTATGAGCTCGTGAAATGCATATTGTTACCAACCAATTTTGAAAGAGGCTTTTTTCAAAGGTTACAAGAAGGGAACTCTTATCACTTCACATTGCACTAATTAAAATTTGAAGTTGAAAGAAAAACCTCATTATGAAAAAGAACAGTTTTGGGAAACTAACACCCAAATCTTCCTTTGGTTTAGAAAAACGCTTTGAATAGAGATTTCTGAATAGTGGGTTGGGGGGTTATTTTTTTCCTTCTAGATGTTCTCAGATTATCTCTGATTCCAACAGTGGCGATGTAGGCAGACCACACGTTAGCGCTGTGAGGCTGGGGGTTTTGCTGGCTTGGTTTGTGTTTGTTTGGGTTTTGCTTTTCTGGTCTCCTCTTGAAGAAACCTCTCACAAACATGAAAAGAAGCTACAGTGAGTCCCCTTTAATCCCAAGTGACTAAGAATTTGAGTGGGTAGGACCCAAATCCATAAAAATCACGAAGATAGGCAAAGGAAAAATTTAGGCTTCTTTGTGAAAGTCAAAAATACTCATGTTTTCCTTCTTTCTTGGGGACATAAAAGAGATGGTTTTAGGATAAATTTAAGAAGGCTCTATTTTAAATGATTTTTCTTTATGTAAGAGGTAGTACGGCCTAAAAACACAACCAGCTTCAGGGAGAGTTTAGGGGGATCTCCGAGTTTCAGATCCGTGTGGGGGAGCATCCCCAGTGGGGGAGGAGCTGAGGATGCTCAGAGCACATCCCCTGCCCTGTGGTGCCCAATCCACTTCTGGACACCCAGGCTGCTGTTCAGGGTGCCCCCACCCCCACCCCCGCTCCCGCTGAGCGCCCCTCCCGCAGCATGGCGTACATTCACTCACGTCCACCTCTCGAGCTCAGGGACAAGGTCTTCAGGAACATCGAGTCCACTAGCAAAGGGTCTGGCACGTGAACACTGGACCAGCCTGAATGTCGATGTGTGGTGTTTCCCTTAGGAAATGCCCCTAGATGTTTCTTACGATCTTACTATTTCCCTTTGAAGTTGCCCCTAGAAACAAGCTCAGGCCGTCTTCGAGGGCAGAGCAGCCCCACCTGCCGTACCTGTACCTGGTCCTATGGTGTCCTCGACCTGACTAACACACCGCCTTTATTCCCAGGGGAAGCAAGGCAGGCAGGGCGGAGGTCAAAGTTTGGTATTAAAAAGATATTTGTTCTTCTCCCCCGTGGGCAACTCTCCCGCCTCCATAGACAGCCTGTGGAGCACTGTGGTTTTATGGCAGGCTTTGGAGACGGGATTGCCCGGGTTGGAAACCTAGCTGTGTCACATGCCCTCTCCGAGACCTTGGGCAAGTTGCTTCATGTCTTGTGCCCACAATGCTGGATCAGTAACAGTAGGATAATCATCATGTCCATTTGCAGGGTTGTTGAAAGAATTAAATGTGATGGCCCACATGCCAGGGTTTACCTGTTACCTGACCCATAGTAAGAGTTTAATAAGCATGTATCTATCAGTAAATCTGGATTATGTTGCAGGAACAAAAGGGACAAGATCTCAGTGGCTGAAAGGAGCAGAGTTTTACCCTTTATGCTGCATGTCCACACAGATAATCGGGGGTGTCTGTTCATGGAAGTCACTCAGGAAACGAGGCTAAAGCAGCAGCCCCCAGTATGTCGTGTCCAAGAGAGAACAGAGACGGTGGTGAGCCATGCTGCCTCTTCAATCCCCCATCAGAAGTTATACATGGCACTTTCGTTCCTGTTTTATTGACCAAAGCCAGTCTCCACGTGGCCCACAGAACCGGGGAAGTATAACCCTACCACGTGGAAATATGGTGCTACTGAACCCCGCCAGGGGCTCACTGGTGTTATTGTAACAGTGACTCTGGGGCAATGTCCCGGCAGTGTTTCACAAGCAAAGAGACACAATGTTAATGATACAAAACTGGAAGGTTCTGGAGACTAAAACTGACTGAAACTGACTACCAGTCCTCACCCTGCAGAGACTGCAGCAAAGCACGTTTTCTCTCCCTACCCTGTCTTTCCCACTCCAATATTCTTTTGTAATAATACACATTGTCAATAACCAATCATTTCTGAGCAGTCTTAATGTAACATTTCGTGGTGGTTGCTCTACAGATGGCAAGAAAAGCTTCCAGGGAGAATATAGAAACAAAATTCTCTTTTCTTTTCTTCCAAAGTCTAAGAAACAACAACATAGTACTTAAGAAAAATAACCCCGGGTTCTTGGTTTTGTCCACCAGTTCAATGTGAGGGCCTCTTTTCCCCCCTCATTATGGGTGCTAGAGGTACTAGAAGCTGCGAAGATCCCTCCCCATTCCGAAGCTAAATGTTTCTCAGTGATTTACTCAGCAAATAACGAAAACACACAAGGAAGCTGGTCACTGCTCATTTCGTCTTTCCTGTAGTGAGGACTGAAGGGAAGGCTGGCTGCCTGCAAGACCTCGGAGGCACTAAACTGCTTCCTATTGATTTTAGACTAAGACGCTTTATCACTCTTGTTGCTTTAAAAAGAAATGCAATCTGTGGCGGGGTCTAAATAGACTTTCCTAGAAAAATCAGGCCTCACACTCCTACGTGAACGGAGGTGGATAATGTTTATCAGCTTTGGCCAATCAGCTTTGGGGAGTTCTTCTTTTTCTTTTTATGTTTTTTTTTTTTTCAAGAAGTATCTTTCCTGGTACAACATGCCAATGCTCGAAAGGGTTGAGTCTTACTTGCCGAGATGAATGCTCCCAGATCTGGAATTCACCTGCAAATACGACATGGTTCAGTCCCCTACATCCCTGTGTCCCTGGGGAAAGCAGGGCTCCGGGAGGTTAGAAATTTGCTTAAATTTGCTGAGAGAGCAAGGGACAGAATCTAGACCGGAGCTCAGCTCTCTGAACCCCATTGGAGACACTCGGAATCTCAGAATCGGCATAAATTTAAAGCCTATGTGTCTTTTCTGTGAGCCAGATTGTCAATAGCTTTATCCTCTTGGTACCAAAGGAAAGACACAATGACATGTTTTTAACCTTCTGAATGCAGGCTACCTTTGGCCTGTTTCCTGTCTTTATTGGGAAAACCGTATCTCCTCTTTTAAGAAACTCAATATGTAGAAACCCTAATGGACAAAACTAGCGAATTGCAGAGCTCTCTCATTTGATAAAACAGATGTGTACATAAGGGAGGGCCTGAGTTCTGGCCTCGACTCTGCCATTAACTGGTTCTGTGTCAGCAAGTATTGGATGGGGTGGGGATGGGGGGAATCAGGATAGATCATCTCCAAACGCTGACACGGGAAATAGTTTGTGAATTCATTACATGAATCCAAACAAGTTTCCCTGATGCTTTTTCAAAACTCATTTGGAAAGATTTCACGTCGACAAAACCCAGACATCAAAATACCGCAGTGAGTAGTCACCAAGCCACTACTCTAATTAAAATCTTAAACATGAGGAACACATCTGAAGCCCCTCTGCATCCCTCATCACGGAGGGCCAGCGTTCCCTGGCTTCCCAGACCAGCCCCTACCCCAGGAGCTCCCCGACCGTGAACTTGGTGCCGGCTGTCTCTGTGCAACTCCTTGTCCTTCCATATGTCCGTGTCCCTAAACGATACATGACTCTGTGTTGCATGTCTTGACCACACACCAGTGGATACTATTGTGGGGATTTTTTTTTCTTCCTGTGACTTGCCTTGTAGCTTAACACTCATTCTAGAAGCTGCCCCATTGTGACAGGGTGCAGCCAAGAGGGGAGCCCCAGATAGGGATTTGTAATGGGGTCCAGAAGAGCTTGGAGATAATTGGCTCCACACCACAGGGCACACCTGCCCAGAATGCTGGCAGCTGTGGCCAATTGTGGGAGGAACCGGGAATGGGGATGCAGAGGAAGATTAGCGCTGGGATTTAAAAGGAGGCACGGCAGCCATTGGGCGTCTCTCTTTTTGGGACCATGCATCTGTTTAGGACCATGCGGCTTTGGAAGTGCCCCCTTTTGCCACGTGGAGGGTGCTGGGAGGACTGTGTGCATTGTGGGGAACTTTAGTTCCTGTTATATGAAATGAATAATACATTCCTTTCCTTTTCACTGATCTCTGGTATTAAGAGATGTCTTTCCTCGGCGGCAGGCAAAACGAACCCAGATAGGTGGGGAGGAAGCCCCTGTAGACTGTAACACTATTGGCACATGGACTCCATTCATTCTCACAATTGTGGATTATTTCGCTGGACGCGTATAGCAAGTTTACTTACATTCTCTTGTTGACAGAAGCTAGGCTGCTGCTTACTTTTCCCTGTTAAAACACCCCTGCTGTAAAGGCTTTCGTTTGTCCACAGAGTACACGAGAGAGCTGAGCTCCTTTTATCTTCATGCTATTGATTTTTTTCCCCATTCATAAACATGATCAATCTCTCCACTTAAGGCTCATATTATGTTTTTGAGTAATTTTATCATTTTACTCATAACTGGCTTGCGTACGCATCGTTTAATTGATTCCCGGCTACTTGAGTGTTTCCGGCGCCCTCCTGAGTGGTTGCCCATCTACAGGAATGCAATTAATTTTTATATACCAGTCTTATAAGAGCACGCATGCTGATCGCTCTTATTAATTCTAATAATTTTCCAGTGGAATCTTTGATGCTTCCGTTGTAGGTAATCATCTCATCAGGTCTCTTTCGTTTCTGCGCCTCACACCTAGTGCTGACGACACCGGCCCCAGGCAGCGTCCACCCTCTCCGCTTTCTCGGGAGCAGAATGGAAAATGACTCCCCCGGCACTGAGCCCAGTGCCCGGCTGAAAGTTCGCAGCCCGGGAGTCCTGCAGCTGGGAGAGGGGAGGTGCGTGGGGAGGAGTTCTGGCCGATGGCTATAGACTTAAACCTTGGCGGTAAAGGCCTCCCTTAAATAAAAGACCAAGCCTTGAGAGGAAAAGGCTTCTGGGGCTCCCCTTACTCGCACTCGGGGTGCAGACACGGAGCAGCCAGGAGCCGCTTTGCGTTCCTTTCTCGCTGTAAGGTTTCCTGGACCACGTGGGCTGCGCGGATTGGACCCGGGAGGTATGCACTGGGCATTCTCTGGCTGCCCCGTTTCATTTACAACAGAGCAGGCCACGTGCTTCCCATCCCCTTCTGACAACAAGTAAGGTTTCCCCCACGGACCATAACCGTCAAGAGTCCCCACGGGCAATCGGCTCAGTCCTGTCTCCCCACCTGGGGCAAGTCCAAGGCTGAGTCCAGTCTCCACCAAAAGCCACGCCTCCTGGGCTCCCAGACAGCCGGCATTCTCCGCAGATCCCGCCAGAGACTCCGCCCCCGCTCCCCGCCCGGGTTTGCAGCCGCTTCATTTTCGGTCCTGGGAACTCTCCCTTCCTTCTCTGCAAGCTCAGTGAAGCATCTGAGAGGAGAGTTGTTCCGTTTTGTCCAATTTTTCTCGATGTTTTCTTGTGGAAGAGTTTTCAGATTGGAAATAGCCATCCCTTCTGCTGCGGATTCAGTTCATGCTTCAGTTGGCAAAATCCACATGTGCACACCTGTTTGGGGGGCACGTCCACCTTGTTCCACACGTGCTCACATGGCGCCTACCTGTGCCGGACACTGCCTGGGGCCTGGACGCAGAGGTGGAAAGGGCTGACCAGCTCTCTACCCTTGAGGAACTTCTATTTAGTGGGAAGACAATAAATAAGGAAACAAATGAACAAGAAGACTTTAGGGAGAGGTAAGAGCTAGAATGGAAATTAAACAGAGTAAAGCAAAAGAGAATGGAACAGGACAGAACATCAGCCAAGGTGATCAACACATTTGAGCTGAGGCCCGAGGCCCAGAACCGGCAGGTAGAGTCTGCGTGTAAAGATTCTGGGTAGACAAACCAGCAGATGCCAGCGCCTGTGGCTGGAGAAATGTTGGCTTCTTTCTGCAAGGCTGGAAGGAATTGCCTGTATTTCTTCATTTTCTACTTTGTTTCTTCCCAGAGCCAATGGTGGGTAATATGTATCCTTCCTGCCTGGAGAATTGTCTAATTTAGGCTGGAGAAATTTGGGGCTTTTTTTGTTTCTAGAGTAAGTTTATTAGCAGCAACTGAAACTTGGACCGGCTGAGTTCTCTTCAGCTCTCTCTCTCTTAAAGATAACAAAAGAGAAAAGAGAATGTGATACTCAGTAGATCCAGTTAGTGAAACCCACAGACAGACCGTTACCCTTCGGAGAGCACAGCCAAGGTTACATTGTTTCCCCTCAGCTCCGCCCCCCCCCGCCCCCCTGTGCCACCAGGATGGCGGAAGGGAGAAGGGCTGCAGCTGGTCCACGTTCAGTTGTTCTCCCTGCGGCCAAGTGGAGAGAAGCCCGGATGATTGGGGCTGGGCTGGAGAGGACCTGAGAGAGGAGGTGTTATTTGAGCTGAACCCTGATGGAGGGGGGATATTCAAGAGATGGGGAGAAACAGTGAGTTTCCCAAGTGACAGAACAGCTTTGGCAAAAAAGCAGCGATGGCGGTGGCCGGCTGGTGGAACCAGGAGTGCTGGTCTCTTTGGCTTCACCACTCACAAGATGCGTGGCCTCAGGCGGCTCCCAAATCTCTGGGCTCTAGACTCCAGTGTCCTCATCCTACAGTGATGGGGTTGCCTCCTGCCTTCCTGTGCACCTTGGCCATCAACTTCCGATCCACCACCAGTGGGTCAATTCCCTCTGAAAAGGGGACCATGACAATGACTCCCTCACAGGGATGTTAGCGTGGAATGAGGCCATCACCGTAAGGCACTCATCACATGCCCATTTCTAATAAGCCTGAGCCAGTATTGCTGTCATAAATGTCCCGAGTGTGGAAGCCAGTGCTCAGGTGGAGGAGGTGAGGGCCCCTCAGTCCGAGAGGTCCCAGGAGTCAGTGAGGGGTGGAGTCCTGCCCCATAGCCAGTGCAGATGCTGTCTCTCAGCCCCTGTGCGCCCAAACACAAGCCCCAGCATCAGACCGAAAGGCCTCAGGCTAACAGCCCCCAGTCCAAGAGGTGGTTGTCCCTTCCCACGCCAGGTCTCGGAAACCAACCTCTCCCCAGCTCCCCTCCAATTGGGATGCTGCCTCTGTCGCCCCAGCAACACCACCCTCTCCTGCTCCTAACGTCAGTCCTTAGAAAGCGTTCCCTCCCGACATCCTGCTTTGTTCACCCTTCTCTGCTCCCCAGAAATATTACTTTACTCAGCAGCCGTGCTAGTTATAAATTGAAATGCAAATAGGTAAACATTAATCTGAATGTCCATTTACATTAAATACATTGTGAACACAAAAATGGAAGGCCCCTGGGTCTTGATTCCATCAGCCCTATTACTCTTCTTCCCCCGGATAATCGACTTCGGAGCCGTCATCAAGTCAGTGTTCACCCAAACCGCACGGGCACCATTCACTGCTCCCACCCACACCAGTCGTGACGGGAGGCCTCTGGTCACAGCGATGGTGATTCGCCTTCTCTTCCTTACCACGGGAGGCAATTACCAAGGGGCCGTTCTCCTTCAAAAACTTTGCACAACTCTCTAGAATGGGAGGAATCAAATTAAACCCCCATAGAGGATTTGGGGCATCTCTATTTATGCAGCGAGGCTGGGTGCAAATCTGCCCTTTCATGAAGACGCTAAGTTCCTCGCAATCTGCGTGCTCCCGGTGCCTCGTCTCGTAGAAAGATGCTCGGTGAACATCTGCTGGCCGGTGGGTTACGAATAACAAAGCACCACTTCAACATCAGCATTGGGTGTGGTGTCATCTGCTACAAGCAGTGCTTCCTTTCTAGGTCATGACCTACGACCTGCTCATAGTGGCCTGAGTTGAGATACCAGGCCAGTCAGCAGTGGCCAGTCAGCAGTGGGGGTCGTTTTATGAAGAGACTCTCAGCTGCGAGGCATCTACGCCGCTCAGCCCGGTCCTTACACTCAAGCACCTGCAGAGCTTTTCACTGGCGATGTTGAACCCCAGGGCGGTGATTGCCGAGAGAGGGCAGCTCGTGCCATCTGGCCCCAGAGGAGCAAAGGCTGGGTGGCTACCCGGAGTCCTTCTCATCCCTCCTTCACCCTGTGGGACTCAAGAGCAGCCTGTCCCCATATCCTCTGCCCCACTCATGACCATCAGAGAACGTGAAAAAGGTTGCCTCTCTCCCCTTCTCCTTCCCATTCTTGCTTTCTCTCTCATTCTTTCTTTTCTAATGCCACCGTTTGTCTGAGCGCCCTTGACCAAGATTTCTAAGACTTGGTTCAGAGCTGAGAATCTGAATTATTCCTTTGGTGCCCTTAAAATATAACTTACCCTTTGGAGTATAAATGGTTTGGAATGATTTCAGCCCAAGAAGCGGTCAAGGGTTTTTCAAAGTTGGCAGGAACACTTCTCTCTTGGCCACCGTCCCCTGGCACCCTGTCCACACGTCGCTCAGGCGGCTCCGTGCCAGGACTGGGCTGGGCAAATGGAGGCCTCTCTGTGGGTTGTAAGGCCCTGGGCAGACAGCGGCCAGGCAGGAGGGCAGGGAGCTGCCTCCTGGGGCCCTGCTCCCAACTCCACCCTCTGGACACGCTGCCTCCCCTATCCACTGGCGGCTCAAGTTTCCAACTGCAGTGTGCCAACCTGGGGGTTGCCAGGGAAACCACTCCCTGTTGTTTTCTGGTGGAAACTGGCAGTTGGTGTGTAGCAGCTAAGTCTGGGGAAGTTGGGGGTATGTTTAAAGGAGGTCACCCCTCTCATCATAAAAGTTGGAGGGGAACCTCTGGAACGTCTCCGTGTGTGACTGAGCGTGATAATTCCAAGGAAGGTGACTGGACCTGGAATGGCTGGGCAAGAGAGAATAACAATAGTAAAATTAAAATAAGAAGAATTTCTGTTTATTGACTGCCATGGGCCAAACAATGGTTATCCATTTAAAAAGATATAGTATCTCATTTAAAGCTCAAGAGGGGATCACCATGCACATGACCCTGGGGCCAGTCCAGGCTTCTGCTGTGAGACAGTGAGGCTGCTGGGCTGGGAATGGGCTGGGACTCCCACACCCCATAAGAGGGGAAGCTCAGGCTCAGCCCCAGGTGACTGGCTCCCCCATCCCACAGGGTTCAGGCTGAGGAGACCAGGTTTTCCAAGAGAAGCAGGAAATACAGATTTTTATATGTAATCTCCTGATTCTTAAAACTTGGTGACTAATTCAAAGCCATGTTCACCCCCATGCAGGTGAAAGTCAGCATGACTTTTGGGTCCAGTTTTGGATTACCAATTTGTAACATTGGCCCTAGAGACACTATGAGGGAAAGGGCACAACTTCCACTTTTGAGATGGGAAAACTGAGTCTCAAAGAGCTCTATGGCTGTCCCAGGACCACATGGCCAGTGACGGTGCCACCTCGGTGCTCAGGAGGCAAGGTGATCCATGCTGAACGGATTACCTGAAATCCCTCTCCCGAGTCTGTGGCTCCCCAGTGCCACAGGTTGCCGCCGCTGCCCACTGGAGTGGTGGTCAGCTCCAATCCAAACACCGCCTCCCCGCCGCTGGGCTAGACCAGGGGCACTCAGGCTGGGGCGACACTGGACTCGCCCCACAGAGCTTTTTGATGACCAGTGCCTGGGCCTCATCTCCACGAATTCTGCTTTGATTGTCTGGAACAGATCCCAGGGCACGGTGTGTTTTAAAAAGCTTCCCACCTGGGATTTTATTGCAGACCCTTGTTGAAGAGCCAAACCCAAGCTTCTGGGAAGAAGAGAAGGTAGAAAGGTTAATCTGGAGCAAAGGGGATGGAGGCAGGCAGGCCTGAGTTCAAGTCCTAACACTGGCCCTTGCTAGCTGAGGAAGCTTGGGGAAATCAGTTCACCTCTCTGAGTCTCAGTGTCCTCTTCTCTGTGACAAGGACACTAATAGCTGCTCCACTGAACACTTGTGAAGAATGGGCAGTCACCTGAGAAAATAAAGTGGCCCCGGCAGGCAGTGGCATTCAGTAAAATGCAGCCTTCAGCCAGGACGGCCTCCAGTCACAGCCACACAAGTACAGGAGCGAAGAGCAGTGAACCTGGGCAGAGTTTGGGGGCTGGGCTTACATCCCTGTGTCACCCAGACAGCCTTGGGGCCCATCCTCAGGTGAAATTAGCTGCCCCTTAATTGGAGGGTTTTCCCTGGGTAACGTCTCAAAATCTCACTTTTCACATCCCTCTCCTTCAGGCCAAAGCAAGAGTCTGCCAGATAAGCTGGTCCACTTACACGTCCCCTTTGAAACTTTTGAAAGCCAAGTGCCTCTGGCACCGGCATCCTCCCAACTCTTATAATAAATATGATCCGAAGGAGACAAAGGCAATTTGGAGGAAAGCATCTTAGGAATATTAATCCGGTTCTGCAGGTCTCTGGAAATATCTGTGTGGTGGACTCCAAGTTTTCATGAGCGAGATAATCCCCTAAAATTAGATTAAAACTGGCCGACTCCAGTCTAAATGGACTCATCTAATTGAAACCCCTCCTGCTTTCCCAAGCCCTCTAAGCCTCCACTAAAGCAGATCATGGTTAGCAGTCAATTGTTCATACACAAGCACTGAGTCACTGACCAGCCCACCACTGCACAAACCCAAATGGTGCTCCTTTGAATACACCTAATGGGGAAGACCAGCTCTCCCGGCCCCCATCCTGGGGTGATATTTAACTCCAGAGAACCAGCTGTTCATCGCTCCAGTTACAACCAAGGAGACAATATCATTAGACACGTCTCCAAGGGTTGCGGGGTTGGGTCTCTGACCCGCTGTCATGGACAATCAGGGCGATTCCCCTGTGCCCTGACCCCAGGGGTGAAGGCCCCCTGTGCCCCTGGCAATTGAATGGGCCACAGAGCCTGCCCCA
Organism: Tonatia bakeri; assembly: GCA_004024845.1. Lineage (NCBI taxonomy): Eukaryota > Metazoa > Chordata > Mammalia > Chiroptera > Phyllostomidae > Tonatia > Tonatia bakeri. The sequence goes on along the minus strand of PVIA01003904.1, from coordinate 137,128 downwards.
TAAACCTGCATGGCTCAGAGTGCCACGCGAAGTACACACCTGTGACTGCTCCGTCTGCACCCGCAGCCTTGGCACCCTGCACGGGGGACAGGGGCACGGGGAACATGGACTTTCGGCAACACCGATGCAGAACAGTGAGTGAAATGTTGAAGAACAGGCAGAAGGGGTCATTTTGCAATCTCTGGTGCCAGTTATTTGCTGTGGACACATTTGCCCAAAAAGGTATAAATAAGGGAACTCCAACTTTGCTGTAACTGTGGTTCCTTGGCGCTTTTCTTATCTAGTTTGGTGGGAAATGCCTCCACCCTAACAGTCTGATGGGAAGTAGCCTTTCTTTGGGAAGGATACTGGGTCTGCATGAAAGATGTTCGGGAAATGGGAATCTTTCCTGCCATCCCCAGAGATCTAGATGCTGTGCAGGAAAGGTGTGGTTGTAAGTCTTCAGTGGGGGTGGAGGGCAATGATTTCAGGGCATAGTAGCATCATTTATGTTATTTCATCAATAAAATAGCCGATAGCTCAGCCACCAACTAACAGAATTCTGCTAAACTCTGCGTGAGCTCCAAGCATGTCGAGGGCTGTGTGTTTCTGGTTTGCTCCTGAACCCGCAGGCCTCTCCCGGCATCAGACCACAGAAGGCGCTCCATCCGTGTTTGCTGACCTCACCAAAAGGGACCCAGGAGTCTGCACAAAGCAGGCGTGTGGGCCATGGGCTTGCCGCGGACTTAGGAGGCATCACATCTGCAGCAATTAAAAAGTTGCCTTGAAATGACAATTTAGTGGCCTCTGAACAAGATGTGCGTGCAAAATAATTACCTCGAAAGCCGATTGTGTGCACGGCTTCACAACTGTGCATGCGTGGACATTACATTGGTAGCTTGAAACCAGCCACGGTAGGCGTAGGGACACCTCGGAGATTGGCAAATGCCACAAGTCAACAGTGTGTGTGTGTGTGTGTGTGTGTGTGTGTGTGTGTGTGTGAAGGCAGTTGTTAAACACTGACAGCACGCCATTAACTCCTATGCATGTGAAAATTAAATATTTATATGGGGGGCTCATGGAGAGGTAGACCGAGATCTTTTGAACCTTCAGCCAACCAAGTGCATTTTCCTCCTCTTTCTTTCCCAGCTTACCCATGAGAGATGAAAAGCTGTTTTTCTCCAGGATGGTTGTCTCAATTGATGTTTGCATTTATCTAAAATGATAGCAGCTCGTTGTCAAATAAGTAATAGCGCATGTGAGAATTCCTGTCTGTGTCTTCCTCTTATAATTACCACCATGGCAAACAGGTGGTCTTGAGCCCTGCTTGACCCGGGTCCCCCTCGCTGAAGAGAGACAGTGTGAACAGATGGACTTCCGCCCATCAGGAACCAAATTCTAACAGGAGGCGCCTGGTCCCCAGTTTTAAAGATTCCTAAGGTCCCTAGCGTGGCTGCCTGGCTTGTCTTCAACAGCAGGTTGTCGCCATATTCAGAAAGCAATAAATGGCAGGCTACTTGGAAGCTGAAAGAACTCATTTTGTGTCCAAGAGCAGCAGGTGGGCACTGGCGTTTCTCGGGGCTGCAAACACAGCAAAGTAAAGCCACACATGAAATAGTTCCAGGGAAAAGAAGGATCTTTTCTACGACCAACCGAAACAGAAATACCACGGGCACAGAGTACAGATGAAACTTTAGCAGACTGCCGGAAGGAGGTGATACGAAAAACAAACTCACTGTGTATCTTTAATTCTCCTCAACACCTGGTAACAGCATTCATGTTAAAGCTAAGCCAACGTGGGAGCCAACTGCATGGGCCCCCTTCATTCATTAAATGGAGCTCTTTGTAGATGGCTCCTTTGTGTACCCCAACTTTCCAAGTGGGGACCCGTTAGAGGGAAAGTCTTCCGAGTCACTGGACCAAAGGTCCAAAACACAAGTCTCCCTAGGTATCAGATGCATGACAGCAAAAAGTGAAAGCACTAGGTGTCAGAGAGGTTGTCAGACAATAAATACATTGTCCATAATAATATTTATAATAATTTTATAAACATATCAGGGTAAACATAGAATAGTCTAGTTTCGTGAAGAAATTTAGCTCTGCCGTTTTTCTTGACAAACGTGGTCCTCATGATCTATATTTTGTTCTCCTACTTTTCATGAAGCCAAGTATACAAGCGGTCCATTTCTACCGCAAGATAAAGAGGACAAGCATGGTGATGCTTGTCACGAGCCGTGGGCCTTGGTGAGGACCCTAAGGATGAAGTGAGCCTTCTCAGCTGGAGGAGGCAGCCATGTTACCTGGCCTCTTTGTTCCTCATCTGAAAAATGGGAATAATAATAGTCCATGCCTGACAGGGCTGTTGTGAGGATCAAACACGTGCCAGGATGCAGAGGGCTTTGGGCAGTGCCTGGCACACAGAAACTGCTTGTTAGCACTGATGATGGTACTGGGAAGGAGGAGAAGGGAAGAGACGCAAGGGGAAGAGGGAGGGGCCGAAGGAAGAGCCAGGGGAAGGCCAGGAGGGGGAGTGAGCAGGTTCTATACTGGGTCTGGTTCCCTCGGCTGGTTATCTCATCAGGGGTGAGCAGAAGCGATGTAGCCAGGCCTCCTACCAGACACAGCAAGAAGAGGAAAGCTGGACAATACCCGAGGCAGCTCTGGCTTCTGGGATATTAGGTTGCCCCCTCGGGCATATCAGTTGGTGGCTTTCCATCCCGTTGTCCCTCCATTGACTAGACCCTCCCTCACTGCCTCCGATCCACTCTGCGTCCTGCGGGCACCCCGTGATGGAAGTGGGCATCTGCGTGGTTCATCAGTGACATCAGCCTTTCTGGGGAAAGAAAACAAAACACTCCAACCCTGTTGTCTATACAGTGTTGACTGGCCTCTGGATTGGCTACCCTTGGATCAGGTGTCCCTCACTGGTCCAGTCAGATGAGGCAGGGGTGTGGCCAAAGCCTTGAGCCCTCCGAAAACTCCAGGCTGGGAGCCACTCTCGAGTTTACCAGTAACTTCCTACCAATCCACAGAGGAAAGGGGTAGAAAAGGCATTTGAGGAGAGCAACACAAGGGGCTGGGGTGGTTTGGGGTCAGGGGCCCACACCTGCTCCAATCAGTTGTGTGGGAACGGTCAGATCACATGACCAGGAGCACGGACCAGTGACTTCAGGTGGGAAACTTCTTCCCTGAGGCCAGAAAAGATCAGTTCAAGACCCAACAGTGAGTGTAGAAAGTTTCCACCCGCTCCTGACACTCCTTTTGGTTGGAAAAAAAAAAGTGGCTCCCCAAAGGGAAAGCCTTTGAAAAACCCAGGAGGTGGGGAGACTGCTTTACCCATCAAAGGCACAGAATCACTTAGCAGATAAGTGGTAACATCTTAATCTTTTATTAGGTGAGCGTCCACTCCCTCGGGACATGGGGCTGCCATTCTGTTTGCTCGGCAAATAGATTAAAGCCTTCCAGCTAATTTGGAGCTCCACAGGCTACTAACTTCTCGTTTGGAAAAGAGCAAATCAGTTGTGAACAATTGCCTGGGAGTCCAAGCCTCTGAGGCCAAACGTGGACCACAGGGAAGTGAAGGGAAATGGGTATAAACAAGTTGGCCTGCAGAAGAAAGTATGCGGGCTTTGATTTTGTCAGGTCATTGATGGCAGTTCTAAAGTCGTAGGCATTCTGTAGCTTGTTCGCCCAGATAAATTCAATTGCGCAGACCTCAGCAAACGACAAGATTGTTTCTGAAAGACCTGTCTTTTTTCACGGGAGGAATAGTTCCTGAGACCCGGCACAAGAGATTCTCATGGAGGTCCCAAGCTGATCCCAAAATCCTCTGATTTCCTGGCGGATTTTTCTTCCAGCAGGTTCTGAGTCTCTGAAATACCTGCAGATATCCAGGAAAAAGTTTTTCTCCCGAGTCTCATCTCATGAGTGCTGGAACAGTGTGTGGGTCATTTCAGCCTTTTTCTGCTGGTGATTATTGAGCACCTGCTAAGTGTCAGGAACACTCTGCATTTACTTTCCAATCGCTTGTGGTAAATGTTAACGAATGAAAGAGCTTTCATTCTTTCCACATCCAGAGGGCAGAGGCTTCCGGAGACTCCCGCTGGAAGCAGGAGGTGGCGGTGGTCATGATCGGCAAGCCAAGCACTCCATTGCATAGCGCTCGGAAGTGTGTTTAGTTCAGACAACTCCCCTCTGAGGGGACTCGTGGAAGACAGGGTTGTGGCTCATTTAAGAGGCCCTGCAAGTGGCTCTTTGATGTATTTGTTAAGTGGCGTGCACAGGAGGGCCAGGGTGAGTGGTCAGAGCCAGAGGACAGAAGCACGCTCCCAGCTGCCAAAGGATTCCCATGAGGACAGCTCCCTGTGCAAATGTGCAAGCCTGGGGGCCTGTGACCTCAGGGTTCTCCCCATCCAGCCAGAACTTGCCTACAGTTAGAATCTGATCAGCCCTTTCAATGGGTGCAGCCAATCACAGGAGGCACCTGGGGCCCGGTTTACGCCCCTAGGGGATCTCCTTTGTCACCCAGCAGAGTCATCTGGGAGCTTCTCAAAAATGAAGATTCCCAGGTCTCACGCCAAGAAATTCTAGCTCCTTGGTGGGGTCCAGGAAAATGCATGAACCTAAGTGAGATGGACCACCCCAGGGACCCCAGTCAGGTGATCCCCCAGATCACACTCAGAGAATAACTGTTCATGAGACGCTTCTGTCGTGGTCTCTCTTCCAAACTCGAATAGTGAACATTTGTATCAAGCTGTCCCCAAACTATCATGGTGGACTGGTACTCTTCCTGGGTTAATCTCCTTGGATGGCACCACTGCCACCCCCAGGCAGAAGCCAGCAGCTCGGCAGTCACTCATCACCCACAGCACGTGACTCTCACTCGTCTTCAGCTCCTCAGCTCCAGCCCGGACGCGTAATCAGATCTACTTGTTCCTCTCCGTCCTCTTGACCTTGCCGCGATTTGGCAGCACCCCTTCTCACTCTGATTACTGCGAGAGCTCCGACCACTCCCCTCCTCTCCACGTTTGCATATTTCCATGCGGGGCTGCTGACATGGCACCTTGAAGTGCAAGCTCGATTGTCAGGCTAGCTCCAAGTCTCAGAGTGGGGTCAAACTCCTTAATGTGGTGCCGTGGTTGGAGGTTGGCGCTCCGCTGAAATTCCGATGTTGAGATCCTCATGCCCTCTGTGATGGCCACAGGAGGTCCTTCAGGAGATGCTTAGGCCATAAGGGGGAGCGCTCTCAAACAGGATGAGTGTGCCTATAAAAGACCCCAGAGCACTCCCTTGCCGCTTCCATTATGTAAGGACACGGGGAGAAGCCACCCGGCAGGAACCAGGAAAGGGGTCCTCATGAGAACTCCACCACACAGAACCTTGATCTTGGCCTTCTCACCTGCGGAGCTGTGAGACATCAGTCACTGTTGTACAAGCCACCCAGTCTGTGATATTTTGTTACAGCAGCCCAAGTGGACTAAGGCACATGGCATCTGGTGCCTTTCATGCCTGCCTGCTACCTATCCTTCTACTGTCATGTCCCAGACTCCCCTTCCTGCTCCCCATGTCCTAAAGTGAGCTTTGTATCCAATATTCTACGCCGTTCCTTTTGCCCAGAGTGCCTTCCCTTACTTTGCCCACCAGGTGAACTCCTACTTATTCCCTTTTAGACATGAGACCAGAAAGTACCCGCCTGTGATTGCGGATCTACAGAGAACACGGCCCGCTGTCGCCTGTTGGTCAGACTGTGAACTGTTTAACCTCCCTGTGCCTCAGTGTCCTTCCCTCCTAATAGAGGGTGACAATAGAAGTGACCTTGTGGGGTTGTTGTCGGAATTAGATGAAGTAATATATGTTTGTTGCTAGAATGGCGCCTGGCCCAGAGTATGTGCTATAAGTGATTACTATTTATTATCATCATCATCATCCAATGCAGTATCCATGGAAGCATGACTGGGACATTAGCAATATTTCCTACAGAAAGAGAATCTGAATATTGAAGGTCCAAGAGTGAAAAGGGGGCATTAAAAACTATTATAAAGGTTTGCATACATCAGAAAGGCATAAAAAATGAAGAGCACAGGCCTACCCACCTGCCAGTGGACAGGCAGAGCAGCATTCACACAAGCAGGGCCCTCTGGGTGCCCCTCCCTGGACATATCTCCCCACCCTCTCACCTCCCTGCTCCAGGAACCAGGCCTACCTACTTTGCATGTATTGCCCTTTCTGGTCCTTGAATTTTTTCAATAAGTTGCTCTTTTCAAACCTAAGGAAACAAAAAAGATATTTAGTTATACAAGTATCAAGTGCTCATATTAAAAAGCTATACAACTTAGAGAAGTGATATTTTTAAGTCATCTACTTTTCTCAGTCCATTAAAAAGCACCCCCTCTGGGAAGACTTCCTAGCTGTCCTGTCACCCCATTCGGCAGTTAAAAGCCCTTTCCTCAGTCCCCTCATTCCACCCTCTCCAATTATACTTCAGATGCTGTGGCAGGCAGAGCTCCAAGTGGCCCCCAAGACCCCCACCCCTGGTGTGCACACCTGAGTGATCCCCTTCCTGTAAGTGCTGCCAGGTCTTGTGAATACGATCAGCTTTTACTCATGTCATAAAGGGAAGGGGTTTTTCAGAAATAAATTAGGTCCTCAGTCCCCGACTGGGAGTTTATTAAAAGGGAGATTACTGTGGGTGGGCCTGGCCTAATCAGGCGATCCCTTTAAAAGCAGGTCCAGCCCCTACCTGAAGAAAGAGATTGAAAGCCAGCGAGAGGCTCCTGCTGGTTTTGAAGAAGCAAACAGCTCGGACATGAACTGTCCATGGAGATGGGCACATGACAGGGGTCCACAGGTGGCCTCCAGGGGCTGAGGGCCCTCATCCTCCAACCATAAGGGGTGGAATTCCACCAACAGCCCCATGGGCTTGGAAGAAAATTCCAGCTCCAGGTGTGGGCACAGTCCACTGGCGTTTTTATGTAAGCGTTGTGGTACCCCGAGCAGAGCTGTGCCCAGACATCTGACCTGTAGAACTGTGAGGCAATGAGTGGGCGCTTACTTTAAGCCACTAAGTTTGTGGAGCATGTTTTTAGCAGCAGAAAACAAAAACAGACTCAAAGGGTCTCCCCAGTTCTACTCTGTTCTGTTCAGCCACAATATTCATCATGGACCTAGTCTGTGTCTTGCATTTCCATTCACCCTGGAGGAACCAGGGCAGTTCCGAGTGCTCCGCATTCAGCTGGCATGGAGAGCGTGAACTCAGCGAATGCTAGCTGGACGGAGGAAAGCAGAACACGCCACAGGAAGTTCACAAGAATTGCTCACGTTCCAGGTACACTTCTGACGGCTGCCCCATGTTCATTCTAAAGCTAACCTGCCTTACAGCCGCATATTTCTTTTTCTTTTCCTTCTGACTACTCCCCGCTCTAATGCATGAGTCGTGTGGAACAATAATAATTGTTGTATATGGAGGGAAAGTATTTTGAAAATGTGTTAGATACTCCATTATACAATAGTTCTAGAAGTCCTGAAGTACAAAACCTTAGTTCATACAAGTTTCCAGTCTTAACAACAAAACTACCGCCATTCTCTTTTTACTTAAATTCTCAGAAATATCCATCATTACCCAGTTTGGGAAATTTTCTCTCTGAAATCACAAGTCAGTGACACCTGGGGATGTCCCACCAATTAGAAGTGGCCCATCCTCCATGGTAAGTGCGGCCAGAGGCTGGGACCACCTGGGAGCTGAATTCTCCAATCAGTTTTCTGATTAGAACCAGGATTCCTGTCTCCGTTTCCCCGTCCCCGGGCCAGGCTCACATCCCTTCATTCCTCTGCTTTTGTTTGTTTTTTTAACAACTCTATTGGGGTGCGATTTTTATACCATAAAATTCACCTGTTTTAAGTGTACAATTCAGTTATGAGTTTTTTTTAAATCCTCACCTGAGGATATATTTTTATTGATTTTAGAGAGAGAGGAAAGGAGAGAGAAAGAAACATCAATGTGGGAGAGAAAGATTGATCGGTTGCCTCCCATACGCACCCCTACAGGCTACTGAACCCATAACCTCAGTATGTGCCCTGACCGGGAATCAAGCCCACAACCCTTTGGTGTACAGGAAGATGCTCCAACCCACTAAACCACCTGGCCAAGGCTCAACGATGTTTTATGTATTTACAGAGTTGTGCAATCATTACTATCTCATTTCAGAACGTTGTCCTTACCCCCAAAGAAAATTCAGAACCATTAACCCCCAGCCCAGCCCCAGGCACCCGCGGACCTGCTTCCTGTCCCTCTGGTTTGACCCATTCTGGACATTTTGTACAAGCAGGCAGCACGGCAGGCGCTCTTTCGGGTCTGGCTTCTTCACTGAGCATGTGTTCTTGAGGTTGTCCACACTGTAGCACGTACCAGTACTTTTCATCTTTTCATTGCCAAATAGGGGCCACCATGTGGATGCACCACATTTCATTTATCCATCCATCCGCTGGTGGAGGTTTGGGTCATTTCCACGTTCTGGCTGCTCTGACTGGCGCCTCTGTGAACGTTCAGAGACAAGCTTTTGTGTGGACATGTGTTTTCATTTCTCCTGGGTGGACGCCTCGGAGTGGAACTGCTGTGTCATGTGACGGGTCTGTGTTTAATATCTCGAGTGGTTTCCAAGGGGCGGCAGTGTCTTCCGTTCCAACCACAGTGCTGCCACAGCACCTCTGCTTTACACGTGAGTGGCTGTCCACTCCCAAGCCCTGGATCCTTGCCCACCCACCGGACTCCCCCGCCCCGGCCTCTCCCTGTGCCCTGTACACTCAGGGCTTGGCCTGCTGACCACCTTCAGATGCACAAACTAGTTTCTGAAGCCCCTACCTTCCCTGAATGACTCCTGATCCCAAGACAACAGCCGCCATGGTCCGTGCATGACAAGAACCCTTCACTCAAACTTTTGTTCTTCTTCTTTGTTTTAAAAAACAAGACTCAGTCTAACCTTGCAAAACAGACATAGAATCCAAAACTAAGAACTGTGGGCACAATTTCTCAGAATGCTTTTATTCTTTTTTTGAAAACTATTGAGAAATAAAATGTGGTCTAGGGTTAAAAGACAGCACAATACTGCCTTCAGGTAATGGTGCACCAAAGAGAAAGAAATTAGGTATTATTGCCCATAATCATTTACCTTTCTCAAGTATTGAACACCCCCTGCTCACTGAATTCACTCTGCAAAAAGGGCCAAGTACTCTTGAACTTCTGTCGTTTTGGCCTAATTCCCTAAAATGGGCTCTTTGGGTAGGGGTGGGGGTTCGTCTCTCTGGCCAAAGCCGGTTCAATTGCCCAGCATGATCAATGGCTACAGGCACCTGTGCTCTGGGAACCCAGCAAGGAACCTTTGGGCAAATTGGTGGGAGGCTAAGGAAACCAGCATGGGAGCAGAGACCTCCGCTCACATAAAGGCCCTTGCCACTTTGCATCCATGTGTGCTACTTGAATTGGGAACGCCGTGGGCTGCAAGAATCCAGGCCAGGGAGAACAGCAGCACCTCCCCGCCACCAGGGTCCCACGGGATTCACCCTGGATCAAGCGATCCATCCCTCTCCCTGGGCTGCCTGCCAGAGCTAAGCATGGCAGGGAGCAGGAAGGAGGAGCAGGGCCTGCCTTCAGCTGGTACCAGCAAGCACGCTGACAGCAAATGCACCGTCACGGCTCCCTCCAGAACTGACCCCCCTGCTTGCCCCACTCCTGTGCCAAGGGCCTAGGGGGACATGATTCTGATTTCTGTAGCCCCCCAGGAAGGCCTCCTGGCGGACAGGACCCAGCCAGGGAGTGCTAGGGGGAAGGCTATCCCGCAGCTGCCGGAGGGCACCTCGTCTGTCCATCACCACCACTGCCACACTGTGACCAGCCTTAGGAGGCAGGCCAAGTCATTTCTGTCATTGAATGGATGGGTGGGGAGCTCTCAAATGACTCAGGAGGTAACCCTGGACACTCAGACATGGCATCACAGGTTATTTCAGTGATGGCCAATGGAACGTGAGGGGGCTCTGTGCTTCCTGATGGCGACTGGGGAGGCACAGGACAAAGTCTTTGCATTCATGTGGCTAATCGGCAGACTAAGTGGCTGCCGGAGGCCCTGGCACCAGTTTAGAACCCGGGGAAGGAGAGAGAGGACCTCACCATCCCCATTTGGCAGGCTTCCTGGGTGAAAAGGGCCCCAGGCTCCAAAAAGGTTTCTCCTTCATCCAGTCCCCCAGGAGGAGACCCTCTGAAAAGCCTCCCTGTCCCCAGACCTCTGGTTTGCATGACTTTCGGCCTAGGAAGTAGGGACATAGAGGTTTCCAGTGCACTCGTCTGCCATGCCCCCAGCCAGGAACTTGGTCACTGAGCCTAGTCCTGTGGCTTCAGCAAGTGCGGTAACAAAGCCACTGCCTCCGCCCTCGCAGGGCATGTGAAGGCCTTTTTACGAAGTATGCAAACTTTATCTGTGGCTTCCCTGGTGCAACCGAGTGCCCCTGCTCTGGGAAGCAGAATGGGAAGAACAGGAGATGCCGAGGGTGGCAAGGCTCCAGAAGAAAGATTCCCCGCTTGGACTCTTATTTCTGCACATCAGTACATGCACTCCCTGGATGCAGCATTTAGGGAAGCCTTAAGTGCCTACTGCATACCTAGCACTCCCCTGGGCATCATTGAATAGAGACACCAAAGAAACAGAGAAAGAAAGTATTCCCTGCCGTGTGCTACCTGGAGAAGCCCTTCAGAAGCGATGCAGTAACAGACGAGAAAATGCAGCAGACCGCTCAAGTGCTCCTCAGCTCTGATGGATGGGGAAGACGGTGCAAGACCTATTTCATGCATGAGAAGCAATACACTTCTGACTCATTAAGCCCCTCTCTCTGCGGGGTCAGTAAGCCCACTTCTCCTAGACCGCCCAGAGCCGCCCGCAGCCTGCCTCCAAGTGGCCCCCCGCCCCCGTGTATTTAGAAAAATTTAGCTGAACAATTTCTAATAACGCAGAGAGCGCTCATCAAAAAGAAATTAAAGCTTTGTGAAAAGCCAAGTACACTTTCAGGAATCTACTTGAGGCTTTCCCATAAACCTGTTTTCTGCAAAATGGAAGCATTAGAAATACACTTAAACCCAACCCAAAGGAGCACAGGTCAGAACTCGAAGCAAGCAAAGTTCCGGGGTGTTAGAACCCTGGCACGGGGCGTTCTCTCTTTCCCTGCATTCTAACTGGAGTTGGCCAGTGCATCTTACTCCTACGCTTGCCGCTTTCGGAGGAAGGGGAATTCAGGCACCTGCAACTAGTACTTGGAACAGGGAACATGTTAATTAAGAGAAAATAAAGTGTCTTCATTAAGATCAAGAATTATTGCTGCCAGAGGGGGCCCAGAGCTCTGATTCTGTCTCGGTCCTACCATTCCTATCGGTCTAGTCGATTTTCCTCTAAAATATGTCTGTTATTAATCCAAGTAGCTGTGATTTCATGACCTGAAGCTTCCCCTGAACAACTACAGGTGGGCATCTCAAAGGCTCTAAAGACTCTGGGGAGTTTTCTCTTGGGGAAACAGAAACATGAGTGCCCAACAGGATGGGGACCAGTCACCGCCTAACCTGTGGCTTTAGGCAAGTCCATGTCCCCTCTAGCCTTAGGGTTCTCGTTTATAGCACAAGGAAGCTGCATTCCACAACGTCTCCCAGAACCTCATCGACAGCCATGAAAGCGAGTTCTCTTTCTCGCAAATCCACGTGGAGTCTCGTGTTCATTCACCCAACCATCCTCCCCTGAGCCTCTGCTGTGGGCAGGGCTGGAGGCTTAGGTACGAAGGGCGGAAAGGTGAGAGGGGACCCAGCCTGCCCTCGAGAGTGGCCAGCCTAATAGAGGAAGCTGACAGTCACAGGACAAAGGAGGAAGGGCTGTGAGGGATAGGCTTCTGGCCAGAACAGGGGCAGGGGCTGTTCCCCATTCAGCCAAGACTTCAGAAAGGGGCTGGCTCCCAGTGCCCAGGACAGCAGGGAGAAGCGTGGGTGGTATCCAGCAGAGCCAACAGTGAGGGGGAAAGATACAGGCCCATGAGCACAGGGCATAGTGGAGGGTTCTGGTGGACACAGGGACTGGGTGCGGACAGGCTCTTCCTGACCGTTCAGGGGTCTGGGTTTATTCCAGAAGATAGTGGGGATCCCTGAAGGGGTTAAGTGAAAGAATGAGCTGATTAAACAATAGCCCCTGAGGACCACTCTGGCAGCACGGTGGAATGTCACTGGGTTTGGGGAGAGGGGCAGACTGGCCGAGGTGATCAGGGAACTAGTGAGGAGGCTGTGCAGCCCTGGAGGTGACAAGGTGACAAGTGACCAGTACCTGAGCTAGGTCAATGGCTGTGGTGAATAGACGAGGGGACAGAGCTGAGAGACAGTCAGGAGCAAACTCTTAAAGAGCTACTAGTGCGCCATCGAGAGTTCTGATCCGTCTCCTACCCCATGGACTGTGCTCTTTAAGACACCAAATAATGCTACTGAATACTCACGCACCATGTGTCTCTCTGCCAGCCCGCAGGCTTGTCACGGGGAGGGGACAATGTCTGTGCCCTCATCCACTGTTAAACCCCTAGGACTTAGCACGGTGCCTGGTACATCCATGGAAGAAAACTCCCTCCGGTGAACGTGGCAGGTGGGTGGTCATTTCTCTTCTCAGACAATAAGCCAGTTACACTCAGAAAATACAGAATTCTCACCTGAAGAAGCCAGGTTGGCTGTGGCAGGGCTCAGAGCCCTGGACTCGGGGCCAGGACACGAGCATGAAGGCTCCCTACCCTTCTCACCTGATCCGTGTGACTTGAAGAAGCCACTAAACCACTCTGAGCCTTTGTTTCCTCATCAGTAAAATGAAGGTGGCATTCATACTGGACCTCACAGAGGGCGGTGAGGACTGGAGGAGGTTGTCCGTGACAAAGTGTCTGAGCCAAGTGTCAGACACAAAATAAACACGAATAAATGCAAATTAGCCTAGCAGGCTTGAAGGCTGGGAGATGGATGGCTGAATGGATGGACGTGTATATATACACACATATATATAATGTTAATAGATGTGTAGGTGCAGTGACGATGGCTGAGGGGACAAATGAAAGGGTCGTCCTGAAGAGGATGTGCCTCTCAGGTCGTGCTCTCCCAGGCCGCCCTTCGTCCCACTTTGTGGGCATCTGCGTGACAAACTGATTAAGCTGAAAACGTAAAAATCCACCAGGTCTTGGTTTCTGTGAAAGTCTTATGGTCTGCTGCCATTGAATGCTGAAGATGTTAAGTTCTTATTTTAGGTTCTGTCTAGACACCTCTCTAAATAGGAGCTTTATGCTAATCCGCAGGTGTTGCTTATGAACAGGTTATTTCTAAATAGTGCCTGGTACATTAAAAAAAAAAAAAAAAACCCCGCCAAAATCCAAGAACAAATAATAACTTACTGAAGCCGAAGTCTGCTGTGGGAAGATTCCTCGTCCACGTGCCCACTCCTCCCACACCTCCTGGTTCCTGACCACACCCTACCCAATGACTGGCCAAATATTCACAGTAGGTACAATTAATTAAATGCATTTTTCCTGTTAGCTAAAGAACTGGTAAACAGGGCCTCCCCTTGATAGTTTGAAGGTGCAGCTCCTGGCTCTGCTGGTGAAAATGGGATGTGGGTCCGGCTGGGAACCGGTCGGCAGTGGATGGGAGTGCTTTCCAACGCTTCTTCCAAGGTTTGTCACATCAGATCCTACTGCTCTGGCGCACCCCTCAAATCAGTAGTGTAAAATTCATCTGAGAGCATAAACTGTGTCTGACAATGGCATACATCAAATCCCAAACCGAACACTCGAGATAAATTGTATCGAGATTTTGTCACAATCATTGATTTCTGCTTTTCAAGCTCCCGGTTTCTGAGGCAGCCACATAAAAGTTAAACACAAGCTATCCACAGGCTCACTGGATTGTGGTCGTTCATTAAGGCAACAGTAGCTTTAATAAATCTGAACACAAAGACTTCTTCCACGGACACCCTCAGTGTGGGGTTGTGCCGAAACTCAAATAGGGTGGCAAAACTGACGTCGGTGGCATGGGGCGGAGGGGAGAAGTAGCTTTCGAGGACTGCTCAGAGCTGGTCTTCAAGGGTGGCGTTGGACTGCAGAAGGGACCTCGTGTCACTGGGGACCAGGGAACCCTGGCAGCTTGTGTGGAGTGCATGGGCAGTGCTGGCCCTGGTGCTTTAAACAAAGCTGGTTTTAGCCTTGAATGTGATCCCCCTTGCTGGGTGACCTTCGGTTCTCTTGATTTATTGGTTTTCCCCCATTGTGCCCACTTCCCAATGATGGTGGTAATCACTGGTGATTTACAAAGCATTTCCCCACCCGGTAATTTCTGCGGCCCATGGCAATCCTGGGAGGGACCCACTGAGATTATGATCGCCCCCTCTACACAGATGGAAAGACTAAGGTTTAGGAAGCAAAGTGATTGGCCTGGGGTCTCACAGCTGGCGGGGCTGCGGACCATTGCCCGTCACAAGCCCAGGCTAAACCCCACCTCCTGGGCACACTAGCTCAGCATCCTTGTCGAACATCCTTCCGCCTTTCAAAGCCTCAGTTTTTTCAAGTGTACAGTGGATCTAATCAGAGTAGGTATCTCCTACTTGGGGGACTAAATGAACTCCTACAGATCAGATGGATAATGAGCACTAATCCACATTTGCCATTATTCATAGAGAAAGTGGGGCTGCCTCAAAAACAGAAACCTGTTGGACAAGGCCTGGGAAGTAACTAAGGGAAACTTCAAGTTCATTTCACACCGGCAGTGGAAATCCTCGCCCTTGTCGTGCGTTAGTCTTTTCCATCCACGAAGCCTCCTTCTTCCTGGCTTGTGTTCAGAGAAGCCCGTGATATTTCAGGCCCATTCAGCTGTGACTCATTATTGTAAATAGCGGCGCGGTGAGATAAGAAAAGGATTTAAATGCACCGACTGACAGAGTTTGTAGGGAAAGTGATGCACAGGAAGATAAAGCGCAATCAGAGACATTTGCATAAACCCTTATGATCTCAGAGGTCATCTGTTTGGGAGTCTAGTGGAAATACATCATTTTCAATTCTGGGTGATTATTTAATTGAAAAGGAAAGAATTTAAATGAGTCAAGTCATATAGTAGGGCTGACTAGATTTATGTCAACTGCAACAGTCACCAAAAAATGAATGTTTCCTTGGGAGAAAATTGGTCCATTCCCTACAAGTGGAAATGGAAGAAGGAATAGTAAATTTGGTCATTTGTTAGGATTTGGTTCAGCACCTTAAAATATGTTGACATTAATGGGAATTATGAATTTATTTTTAAAAATCAGCTTCCTATTACACCCTTCATTCTACTTAGGAAAGAGAGTCATTTCATATCCATTAATTTACTTGAACTTTGCAATGACCCTCGAAGGGAAGTATCATCACTCCCACTTTATAGCAGCATATAATATACACTGATTAAGGGCAGCGACCAAGACTTTTTGTCTTTTTTCTTTCTATCCCCAGCGCCTGACTAATAAAAAACGTAAGCTGAATGTTAAGCAGAACCTCCTAAGTCTTCTCCTCAAGACATCAATCTTCTTTTGGAAGGCAGCGCAGACAGGGTGTTAAGACTCCCGCGTTATCACTGGTTCTCCTTGAGTTCAAATCCCAGCTCTGCCACTTACTGGCGCTGTGACTTTCAGAATTTTTTTTCTTGGAACTTCAGCTCATAACAAGGTTAAGAATATCTACCTCCTGGAGTTGTCATAATAATTAAATTTCGAGATGATAAAGCGAGAGGGGAAACGGAAAGCACTCGGCATGCTATGGGAAACAAGCAAAGGCTCTAAAACAGTGCTTTTCGCTCTCTGGCGAGTCCACTTGGGAATGCTAAGATAAGCACACACGTGACCACTGCTGGCATTTTTTTTTTTAAGCATGCCTTAATCACCTGGTTTGAAATTAATGGGAACACTGGGCGGCTGGGGCATTGTCAGAGGAGGAGTAGACGCCCGGGATCTCACCGGGAAGCCGGGCAGGAATTCCTGCTGGCCCTGAGCAAAGCTTCTCTTCTAATGTAACGCAGCGGGCTGATATTGAGAGTGGCAGGGGGAGGGGGGCCCAGTGTGAGAGTGTCTGCTACCTCGCATATAGGGTCCTGTCACTTCGTTATTTTCTAGGACATCATATAGATCTTTTGCCTCATTTTGCGGGTGGGGGACATTGTCTGCTCATATAATTTCCAAGTAAGAGATAATTAGTAACAACCATGATTCCTAGCTATGGGAACCCAACGTGGCTTTCATGGTGTGTTATTAGAATAGTTGCAAATTCACCGGCCGTCTCTGAGGCT
This sequence comes from Tonatia bakeri, assembly GCA_004024845.1. Lineage (NCBI taxonomy): Eukaryota > Metazoa > Chordata > Mammalia > Chiroptera > Phyllostomidae > Tonatia > Tonatia bakeri. Next base: position 120,798 of record PVIA01003904.1, on the reverse strand, counting down.
TCCGGGGTAGTTGAATTGTGTTGTGATCAGTTCAGCATTCTCCGTTGTTGGTACCTTTAAAATATATGAGTAGCGTAGCCATGCAGAATGAAGAACTCTGTGGCTGGTAGTAAAAGATGTGGGGGGAGTAAGGACAGATAGCTGTGAGTGGGACAAGTTGTGTAGTAAGTAAAGGATTCAGAGAAAAGGGGGACTAACATTTAATGAGCATCTACTCTGCGCCGGGATTTAAACTAGGCGCTCTTTCTATGCAGGCCCACCCTCTCCTCCCCACCGCCCTGTGAAACCCCTCATCAGGGCCACCAGTTTCTCCGTGGCCAGGCCCCTTGGTCAGCCTTCGGCCCTCATCACCACCTGGCCCGTCGGAAGGTTTTAGCCAGGCCTCCTTTAAACGCTTTCCCTGCGTGGCTTCCAGGAAATCACAAGTACCTTTTCTCTCCTGTTTCTCTTACTGCTCATCCTCCGCCCCTTTTGCTGGTTTCTCCTCCACCCCCAACCCCTAAATATCAAAAGACCCCAGGACTCAGTTCGTGGGCCCTTTCTTCTCCATCAGGTGCCTCTGGATAACACCGAGATGCCCACAGCTTCCACGTTCATCTTTTCAGCTCACACCTATCCTCGCGCTCCAAACACTCGGATCCCACTGCCCACATGATATCTCCATTTGAATGTCGAGTGTGCATCTCGAAATCAGCACGCACCCTAACCTCAAAGCAGCCCCTCCCACAGCCTCCCCCAGTCTGTCAGTGAGTTTCCCCTTGCGGGTGCTTGAATCCAAAGCATTCAAGTCGTCCTTGAGTCCTTTTCTCTCGTACCTGCTGCGTCCCGCTGCCAGCAAGTCCTGTGATTCTGTCAAGAGTCTCTGGGACCCGCCACCCCAACGCGCCACCCTCTTCCCTTCCCCTGCCACCTTCTTCCGAGTTACCATCATCACTCGCTATATACAGCAATAGCGGTTGTTGGGCAGTGGTGTGGCGGCCGTGGGCAGTGGCCTGTGTCCTTCTGCTGAATCCCTCTCCCTCCCACAGGCACGTGCTTCCTCCAACTCCTTGCACCTCTGGCGAGGACACCAACCCGATTTCCCGAGGCGTCCAGCTGGGGACACACACAGGCCATGTCAACACAGCACCGTGCGCTGGCCCCAGGGTTAACCACCTCTTCCCTGAGAGCCTTGGGAGAGGGGATCCTCTGCCCCCCACCCTGCTGCCAGTGGTTGAAAGTGGAATGACAGCAGCCAGGAGCTAGCCTGGCCCTCCTCCTCCTCCTCTGTATGGAGACTGGAGACTGGCCAACAGCAAGGGAGAGAATGAGAAATGAGGCTGATAACAAAGAGTGGGCCAAGGAAGGGAAATGGGAGGGTCGCGGCTCCTGGAACTGCTGGGGTCGGACGCACCACTCAGCTCCCCAGGTCTGTGCACCGGTCAGTGTAAGTGGGTGCGCACGGATTCTCTCCCACATGCGGGGAGTCAGAGCAGGGGGACACCTTTGGCCATGGCGCTAGTTTCCTGTGATACAGTCATCAGTTTTCCCTGTGGCGCAGCCTCTGGATTTTTCTCACGTTTGGATCTGCACACAGGTGAGGGTACGGCTCTGATCTCGCTGGGCCTCACTCTGGGCTGTGGGTCTGCTTCAAGTGTGCTTGGTCTGCGGGTGAGACAAAAGAGGCCGATACCGGGGCATGTTCTTCTCGGGAGGCTCATGGGAGTGTAAGAGGTCAAGTCACGCTGTAGAGATGCTGTGGCCTCTGCTTGCTACAGGTCCACTAACGTTCCAGGGCCCAAAGCCAGCCCCGTGGCCAGGCCTGGTATCGGTGGGGCAGGGCAAGGTTCTCCCTGACACTAGCAAGAGGTGCCGAGGTCACCAGGCACAGGGCAGCACAGCTGATACTATCGATAGTATCGGGAGAGAGGGATTAAGACCAATAATCCGGTGATCCGCAGGGAGAACGAGCAGAGCGTGCCAAGTGATCCCTGACTCAGCAGAGCATTCCGGCCTACCACACGGATGGCAGCCGAGGTGTCATGTCGCCCACGGGGACGCCAGCTTCTGCTGACTGTCTGTTAGAATTACAGCAGAGTCAGCCGAACCCCAGCGCCCTCTCTGCGCCGCGCATACCGCATCGAGGCTGTGTGTGCAGGGAAACCAGCCCCTTCAGGAAAGATCAAAGCCAGTGTTAAGTTGACACAGCTACTTCCTCACAGCGCTGTCCTGAGACAGGGAGAGCTACAGGAAATGTTTGTCTTTTTGTGGTTAAGTTGTTGAGGTCACCGGAAGAAGATTTTTAAAGTTTGAGCATTGATTTCCGGAAGGATCGATTGCCCGGTTTGCTCTCATTTCCAAGAAAAATAACTCCGAGATCAAAGGGGCGCTTCATAGCAGAGATTCCCCCTCAAACTGAGTTTGGGAGCTTCTACCCACAGAACGGCCCAAAATAGAGCTAGTTTTGTTTTTTGTTTGTTTGTTTGTTTGTTAGTTTGTTTTTGATGTGCCCCTCAGCTGGATAAATGAATTGCCATAGTTTAATTTAGTTCAATGAATGTTTGCTGAGCCTCTCCTGTGGCTGTGTGCTCACTTACAAAAATGCATAATAATAGCAAGTATTGCCACCAGGCATCTGGTCCCCTGGCCGGTCAGACGACCCCCAGGATCTCAGCTTCTTCAGCTGGTAAGAAAGCAGGTTTGACCTATGAACGCTGAGGTCCCTTTCAGGTCTAAAATTCTGAAGTCCACGAACTAGGTGACAGTCTTACTCACATGCCGGTGGCTGAAATCACAGAGGCGGGTGCAAACAAAGTCGGAGCTGCTGATGCCCCGAGGGTCCTGGGACCGAACAGGGGCATGCGGGTTCCCCTCAGGGGTCAAGCTAAGAATTCCCAGGGCAGATGACTGGTGATCACACCCACGTGCCTTGTTCCCCCTCCTCTCATCCCCCCAGAAAAGAGGTATATTGTCCCATCGTCATTCCCACTTCAGGGGTGTCCATAAACCCCATGTTTACTACTCTTTTCAACAGTACCTATGGCAATTTGGGGTGTGAGGAGGTGATAACAAAGGACGCCCCGGCATCCCATTGACTCGAGTCCCAGTCCTGTCACTTGTTAGTTGTATGACCTTGGGCAAGCCACTCAACCTCCCTGAGCCTCAGTTTTCTTACCTGTAAAATGGGGACACCAACAGTAGCTTCGTCCTCATAGGGCTGTCGTAAGGAATGTAAGTGAAGTACTCAGCACCGTGTTTGATGAAAGAACACTCTAGAGATATTATTAACAGCGCCTCTTCCATGCACACTTCAGGCACAACTAGGTTCCCAGCTCGTTCAGCCTCTCCTTGAAAGCCTAGAACTTTGAAGAAGGATAAGCTTAAACTGTCACTCAAATGCAATGAAAAGCGACAAATCACTTCATCCAGTGCTCTTCATATGAAAGTTTACATGGCTCTGTAAAAAAGCATGTGTGGCTTTGAACTAAAACAATAACAAAAAGATCTTTTAAAAAGGTAGAACCTAGTTCTGCCGCAGAAACCCTCTGGGTTCTGGTGAAATTCCAGCTGGCGATGAGGTCTGTGATCACTTCCTGTCTGGAGTCCCAGGGGACCCACACGCCGAGGGAAGGGCCCACTCTTCAAGCCTGTGCCCTCATACAGGGCTGCATCCCCCTGCAGGAAGGGGACACGTCCTTTCTAATGGGCACGAAGGGGCTCTGTGGGCTGGCCATGGTCCTGGACCAGCCACCTCTCAGGAGACACCAAAGTTCACTCTGGTTTGATGTGTCCCAATGAATGACAAGAACCTAGACCTTCTACAGGTCTTCCCAAAAGCTGCCTAGCAGACAGGGGCTACCAGTCTTCCCCAAAGCTCTGGCACTTCCTGCGCTCAGTGATGGACAGCAGGGCCCCCCGGGCTCCTCACGGGCCAGAGGAAGAAGTCAGCTCTGGTTTTGTCTGTTTAATATGAAATTCCATCTCTTTAGTGGCTATTTCAGAGCCCGGACAGGTGCGTTCTTGCACTGACGGTCCCAATGGTGTGAGGGGTTAGGTGTGGCACCCGTGTGCTGGACGGAGGGTCCCAGCCCGTGGACCTGGGGCAGGGTGCCAGAGAGCACACGGTGAGGAGGTAGAGGGAGCCCCTCCCCTTGGCACCAGGCAGCCTGCAGCTCCCGGTGAAGGTGTCAGAGCCGGGACCGATGCCACTGCAACTGACACTGTGCTGAAGTCCCCCCTCGGGCCACACGTGTGCCTGACGGCATGGACCTACTTGTCCAAACACAGGATTATACATCATCTCACATCTCCCCGGCATAAAGGAAGGCAGGTAAACAAATAACGATAACAATTAAGATAAATATGGCAACTTTGCAATTTACTGGCTGGCGACACATTATCCCAATGAGCCGAGCATTGAATGAAATAGCTCTCTCCCAGCTGTGCCTGCAATTGGGCAACTAATCCCGGTATCAGCGTGGGTAGGGGCAGAGCCGGTCCTTCTTCTCACAATGGATTGAACAGTCTAAATTTTGGGGCTAAGGAAGATTTTCCCCGGGATACGTTAGTGCTTAAAAGGTTTGCTCCTGACTCCAGGAGTTAGATTCCAAGGCTTGTTCCCAGCCATCCGGTTCCTGAAAGGGGGTCGCACACATCACCATGTCTGAGATGCCTTGGTCGTGGGTCTGCGAGGGGCATTAGAATCTTCACGTCCTGAGCTGTTTGGTGCCTGGCATGGTGTCTCCCCTGTGGCCTTGAGTTGGGGTCACACTGTCCTTCACTGTCTGGGTGTGCAAGCACTAGTCCTCAGGGGGATCTTAGTGCAAAAGGCACCTAAGAGTAGAAGGAAATGAAAGAGGAGGGAAGCAGAAACTCCTGAGAGTCCGAGCAAATCGGGAGAAGAAATAAGGGGGGAAGTCTCCTGCCGAAGATTTCACTAAACCGTTTAGTGAAATAGTGAGGGAGAGATGGAAGTGTGGGGAGAAAGAGATCCTGAAAATCCCATTCTTGGAAACTCCCCTCTCTGCTCCTTGTCAACAGAGTATCAAGTCGAAGGCACTTCTCTTTTTATTTATTTATTTCCTTATTTTTAGAGAGGGGAAGGGAGGGAGAAAAAGAGGAAGAGAAACATCGATGTGTGGTTGCCTCTTGTGCGCCCCCTACTGGGGACCTGGCCCGCAACCCAGGCCTGTGCCCTGACAGGGAATCAAACCAGCGGCCCTTCGGTTCACAGGCTGGCACTCAATCCACTAAGCCACACCAGCCAGGGCCAAAGGCACTACTCTTAGAAAACGCTCACATCCCTATTTCCCCAACCCCGCTACCTCTAGAAAGCAGAAAAAAACAATTTTTATAGAATGGAGACCACAAAAATAATGCCATCGATGAGAAAAGAATAAATTTTCCACTTAGGGTAGGTCTGTAAAGTATTTCAAGTCACTTGGGTACCATTTCATGAACCAAAGGAACTAATTTACCAAGTGGGTCCCCAGGGCCCGGAGGAACTAAAGCGCCAGGCAGCAAGGAGCGCTCCCTCACTGGCTGCTCCATCAGCTCAGAGCCTGTTGCAGAGGGTGAGGGCGTGGGGCCGGAAGGGACACAGCCGGACCCTGGGTGCCTCGGTGCGCACAGGGGTGAGACTGCGCTATGCTTCAGAGGGAAATGGGGAAGAAGGAAACGGCAGAGACCTGAGAATCAGACACACCACACCAGGGCTTGCATCGGCTTCTGCTCCTTTTCAGCTGGGTGAGTGTGAGCCAGCCTTCTGAGCGTGAGGTTGTCCTGACCTGCTGAAAGCGGGTAGGAGCACCTGTGTTCAGTAGTGGCGGGTCCAGCCAGAGTTCGTGGAAGTGAGTGGATGGGCACAGAGGCGGGCTGCAGAAGATACCCAAGGAATCGGAGCTGCCCTTACCACCATCACTGGCAGCATCATCGTCATCATCACCACCCTCACCATCGTCATCTCATCTTCTCTATCATCACTGTCATCTGTCATTGTCATCTGTCATTGATTGCATCTACTGAGTTCCTTCCAGGCACCAGGCCCTCTGCCAGATCCTTCTCATGCACTGTCTCCTTTAATTCCCCAGCAGCCTAGGAAGTGGGGAGTAACATTATCCCGCTCTGCTAATGAGGATGTGGAGGCTCAGAGAGGTTAAGTAACTCACTAAGTGTCACGTAGCTTTAAGAGGCAGAGCTGGGACTTGAACCCTTGTCTAACTCCAGAGCCTAGGCTTTACTTCACTCTCGCCCTCAGAGAAGGGTGAGCTCATTGATGATGTCAGTTAGCATCCCCCAGCCAGTAGGCTGGAGAGAGGGGGCTTCGCTAAGATGAGGAATCCGAGCTGAAGATCGAATGGCTGGCAGACTTGGCTGTGTTCTCTTCAGTGATGCAGAGGGGACCTTTCAGAGATGGCTCTGTGGGCTGCAAAGTGAGGGAGCTCCCAGCACGTGGAGGTAGCCAAGACCTGAGAGGGCAGGAGGCGCAGCAGGAGGCGCAGCAAGAGACCTGGGCGTCGGGCCAGTTCTTTGGGGCGTAGTGACGGTTTTCTATAGGTGGTCGTACTTGTCTCAGGGTTTTGCGTTTTGCTTGGCTGTTGTGATCAGGCCACTGTCACTCGTAGAGGCTGTGACCGAGTCAGGAGCCAAGAGCCCAGGCCATCATGTACATTCTCCTGTCATCTCCACACCGCAGCCAACCAGAAACACATCAAACAATGTTCAAGGAAGAAAAAACTGCACTTCCATCAAGAAATAGGTGCTTTAAGTGTATCTGCTTATGAGTGCAAGTCTGTGGTTAGTATGTAGGTTTAACATTTATCTGTTTTGTACGTAGGAGCTTCTGCATTAGAAGGGATTATTAAAGAACTGCTTGCGAATGAAGAACACGCAGAAGCGACTGGCCGGTTAAATGCACACACAGGAGAAATGCGCCTGGCCGGCTTTCCGACCGTTAGCCGAGAGGCTGCTCTGGAAGCCCAGAGGAGAGTGTCACTTGACCCTGATGGCTATGCTCTGTGTCCACCCCCAGACAGGCGTGCATTGCTTAATGACAGGGTGGGTCCTGAGAAATGTGTCATGAGGCGATTGTGTCATTGTGCCAACACCACAGAGGCACTCACGCAAACCTGACGGCAGAGCCCACTGCGCACCAGCTCTGCTGCACAGCCCGCTGCTCCCGGGATACAACCCTGCACGGCGCATCACTGCACTGAGTAGGGCAGCAGCTGCAACTCGGCAGAGCGTGTTGTGTATCTAAACACATCTACATATGGAAGAGGCACAGTAAACACGTGGAACCCAGCACTTGTGTATCACTGACCGCGGGGTGCACGTGTTTACACCAGCATCCCCACAAACACGTATGTAACGCACTGGGCTATGACGTCACCACGGCCACAATGTCACTAGGTCACAGGAGTTTTTCAGCTCCATTTTAATCTTACGAGACCATCGTCATGTGTGCGGTCCATTGCTGTGGCCCAAAAGTTATTTTGCAGGGCTTGACTCTGTGTGCATGGACAGGGCACACACACATCTATTATCAACACCTGCGCCCACACTTCTCCGTCTCATGGCTGTGGGCTATTTCCCTGAACCCCGCCGTCCTCTGCCCTGGTTTTTCCTCCCGGCTTCTTTTACTCCCCATCCCTTCACCTCATGATGTGGTTATAAGGGTGACTAGTGGTGGGAGGGTGGGGGACATGGCTGGGAAGGGAATACGGCTTTGCTGTGGGGGTTCGCCTCCTGCACACTCTTCTCTGTATTTACAGCCTCCAGACCTGGGTGCCCCTGCCAGAGACGTTTTGCCCTGCCCCCAGAGCACATGCTAAAATGCACTTAGTCAAAGTGAACCATGTAAACGCACAGAAGACACATCTCCTAGGTGGGCTGGGATGTGCCTGTGACAATCTGAATAACCAGAGCATCCGTCTGCGGAATAGGAGGGTGATTCCTTAGGGACCCCCTCGGTGCAGGCTGCGGAAGACACGGGACCAACAGCATGCAAAAGAGCCAGAGCAGGGAGTCCTGGTGGCCATGCCTGAGGCTCGGGAACTTCCTCGCATTGGCGTGCTCACACATGTGCTCGGTGCTCAGTGAGAGCCTGGGCGCCTGGAGTGGCGAGTCCCGACCTCGCTGTGCACCATGCACTCCTGGGCAGCTCGCTGCCAGTGCAGACACCCAGCGCCTCCCCAGGGTTGCTCCTGGGTCGGGAGTAGGGCCCAGGCTCTACATTTTAACAAGCATCTCCTGGGGACTCCACATCGGGGTCTTCCTCTTCACTTTGAGGAGCACTGGGACCAGCCCGAAGCCAGAGGTGTGTTTCACAGAGCCTGGTAGGGGACACTGTCCTCAGGATGCGACCTTTAAGGTCAAGTTTGGGAGGCAGGACCACAGTTCTCCTTGGCTTCTGTAGGCAGTCACATGGCCTGCCAAGGAACCAGTGGGCAAAAGCTCCATCACACCCTGGCTTCTCTTCCAGACCCCCCCTTTTCCCACCCTGTCTCATGTACAAACTTCACGTTGAAGGGGGGAGCACACGAATGCTGCCTTCTATTCCTCAGCCAGACAGAAACCAGGTCCCTGATTGAGTCAGAGAGAAAACTGGGCCACACATAGATTTCAAAGTCAGAGGACACGTGGGCACGCACCTGTGATGTGAGGACAAACCCCTTATCCTCAGTATCTGAATCTGCCCAGCGCAGGTTGTAGGTACCCCTTCTACCTGGTGGGTTTTTGTAGGGAAAGAGTAAAAAGAGAGATCTGAAAGGACTTGGAGAAGTAAGATGTGGCTAGAACCCCTGGGGCAGACAGAAGATGAGAAGGGCGGGAATGAGAAGGGCACGTGTCTCTGTGGATGTGAATTTATGGGGGTGGAGGGATGCATGGGCTCCGTCAGCCACAGGCTCTGGGGAAGCATCTGTTGAGCGGCAGGCAGGGGGAGCAAAAAGAAGAGCCGAACGAGAACCCCGCCTTCAGGAGGCTCGCAGAGCAGCTAGGTGGGTGCGTTTGGTAGTGGTCGGAGGGGTGGGGTGCAGTCTCAGCCTGAGCATTGGGTTGCATGTGACAGAAACCATCATGTTAGCTCCAGAAAAGGGCACTGATTTCTGTTGCATTCCGTGGACTTCAAGACAAAGCAGAGTAAGCAGGATGACCGTGGGGAACTCCAAATCAGGGGATTGAAAACCTTCACCCCAGTGAGCCAAACTTATGGCAACTTACTTCTCAAATTCTCAGCCTAGAGTTTAAATATACAAACAATCAATGGCAATACATGCTATGAAATGAGGAAATGTTGAATGTTACAACTAAGATAAAAAGGAGACAGATGCAGAGAGAACCAGGGAGACTATTCCAGGCAGAGGCAAGGGAGACAGCCAAGTGTCCGAGGTGGGAAAGAATTAAGAGACAAGGGTCTAGTGAGCTGGGGGAGCATGGTACAAGATGAAGGCAGAGGCCAGGCTGTGCCAGACCATGGGCTCGCTCTTCTCCCTCTAGAACTTGGGAGGTGCCACATGCACCAGTGGGCTGGCGAGAGCCTGACCATCCGTTCTGCTGGATGTATGTCGATGCTGGGCCATTTCCTAAAAACTCGGGTTTCCGTCTTGCCCACCTCCTTCACCAACATGGCTGCCAGGGTCCTTCCTGTCTCCCAGCCTCCGTTTCTCCATCGGTATACAATGAGGGCGCCGGAGGAAGGGATCCCAATGTTGCTTCATAGGACCAAACTGCCTCACTTGGGCGTGGGATGGGACAACCATGTATTTGGGGTTTCCTGGGACAGTTCCAACATATGCCGCTTGCCTCAGCTCCACGGTCCACAGCACTTTCTTTCCCTTTTGAAAGTGTCTCGGTTTGGACATTCCATTGTAAGGTCACTGTACGTATGGGAGAAGGGACGGGCGTATGGTGTTGCCACTAGCCACAAGTCAGGCTCTCTGCCTTGGTTCTCATTAGGGTTTCCTTTTGCTGACAAGGATGGCTTCACACTTTCTGAAATGCCCAGACAAGCTCTGACAGGCACCATGCACTCCCGGCGCTGCCTGCTCCTTCTCAGAAAGAAAGACGGGGCACGCAGCAAACACTGGTGGAGGATGGTGACCATGTGAGGACCAGGGCCCTGTCTGGGCCTTAGATGGCATGTGGCTGCTAGGGACGGATGTCAACTAGGGACACTGGGGCAGTGGCAGCCGGCCCCTAGGAAGTGACCCCATTTTCTGGCTTGGTTCTCGACATTGACTTACTGGGAGGTGAGACAGGAGCTACTTTAGGAACATGAAGAAGGTCGGAGCCTGAAACGGAAGGCACAGCGCTGCTGAATTCTCATAGTTGTGGCCCGAGAGAGAGAGCTACGGATGACGGACAGCTCTGAAGCCCCTCCCCCGGCAATTTGCATGCATCTCCCAAGAAATGAGTCCTGCATTCACATTAGCCTTCACGTAGGCGTGGGGGCTTGCAAACAGCAGCAGACAGGGATTCCCTGACTAGTTTGTTACCTGAGATCACCTAGGATGGAAGTTTGGGGGGAAGAAACCTTTGGGGTTAAATCAAGTAGATCCTAGAGGCTAATTGATTCCCTTCAAGATCTGACCCCTTTGTGCAGGGGTGAACATAAGGAGACACAACTGGGAAAAGCCCCTTTTTGTGTTAAGAAAAAGAAAAAAATCTCAGCCCTGGCTGATGTGGCTCAGTAGATTGAGTGTGGGCTGAGAACCAAAGAGTCACTGGTTTGATTCCCAGTCACACACATGCCTGGGTTGCAGGCCAGGTCCCCAGTGAGGGCCACGTGCGAGGCAACCACACATTGATGTTTCTCTCCCTCTCTTCCTCCCTCTCTTCCCCTCTCTCTAAAAATAAGTAAATAAAAGCTTTTTAAAAAAATCTCAAAAAATAAAATTCTGTAAAATCCTAGGAAGCACCCCAGGAGTTTCTAAAGTGAGTTTCTGGAAAGCTCCATGGCTGCACACAGCTGGGGATGAGGAGGCGGAGAGATGAGAAGGGGCCCAAGAAATGGAGCTTTGCTTTCTTTTTCCCTTACTGGGTATTTTGTTTTGCCTTGATTTTAAAATGCTGGTGTGGGAGAATAATCTCGCGGAAGAGGAAATGAGTAATCCGTGGTGAGTTTGTTTACGGCAGGAACTCGTTTGCACACCTTCATTTGCAGAGTGCTGACTCTGGGTCCGGTGGGGAGGGTGCAGAGATGAGTGACGTGAACACTGGCCACTCTCCTTCTCCCACGCAGAAGCTCCCAGTGAAGTAAGCAGGAGAGAGACCTGTAAACAGATACATTGCAGCGCCTTCTGATGGGGGCTGTAACAGAGGTGTGCGCGTCTCTCGCACACCCGTGTGCATGAACATGCACACACGCATAGAGGGAGCTCTCCAAATAGAGCTGCTTTTAGCAGTTTTCTCAAGCTTGCTCCCAGGACAGCCTCTATTTTTTTTTTGTATTTGCATACATGCTGACTTTTTATTGAGGTGGAATTTATGTAACATTAAGTGAACTGTTGTGCAACCATAACCTACTTCCAAAACATTTTCATCACCCCAGAATAAAGCCGGGTGCCCATAAGCAGTCACTCCCCACTCTCTGCTCCCCCTCTCCCCTGGCAGACAAGAGTCTCCCTTCTGCACCTATGGATTTAACTTCTCTGGATAATTCATATAAATGGAATCACGTCACATGGAACCTTCTGTGTCTGGCTTCTTTCACTTAGCATAACGTTTTTGAGGGTTATCCAGATTGTAACGTATCAGTGCCTTTTTACATTCCTTTTCATGGTTGATTAATATTCCATTGTGTGGCTCAACCACAATTTGCTTATCCATTTTTTTTTATGGACATTGGAGTTGTTTCCACCTTCTGGCTATTGTGAATAGTGCCTTTGTGAATGTTTGTATACACATTTGTGTCTGAATGTTTTCAGCTCTCTGGTGTAGACACCGAGGAATGGAATTGCCGGGTCATATGGTAATTCTACGTTTAACCTTCTGGGGAACCAGCAGGCTGTTTTCCATTGTGGCTGCACCATGCCACCATGCCCTTGTGAAGACCCACACAGCGGTCACTTCGATGCCCCTCCACGACTTCGCTAAAGAACTTCAAAGGACTGAATCCTGACTTACAAATACCCCAAGCAGTCTAAGCGCCTGTGTCGGCCCAGTGGGTCAGAACTCATGCCAGGGAGGCTAAGGTCAGGGGCATTCTCCAGCTGACCAGTTAGCTGAGCAAAGTGGACCGAGTGAAAACTGCACTGCCACCGAATACTGCTCTGTTCTCTTGCAAAAGCTTTTTAGGGATCACAGGGGATGGAACAAAAGTGTATGTTTATGGTTCCCTATAAAGGGGGAAAAAAACTACCCAGCATCCACTGCCTCCTGAAGGCCCAATGGGACGAGCTCAGAATCAGGTGATCACTCACTTCCAGTCCTGGTTTTCGCCTGATTTCGGGGGGTGCTTTGGGTAAATTGCTTAACCTGCCACAGCCTCAGCCTCTTCATCTCTGAAATGGGAATAATAATCCTTACTCCAGAGAGGTAACGCCCGCTGAGCACTTTGCACACAGTAGGCTTCCAATAAACGCTGTTGAATCTCAAGGGTAGGCAACCTCGGTCTCTGCAAGAGCATGCCAAGGGCTTCTGCAGTGGGCTCTGAGCAGCTCTCCCTGGTTGACCAGCTGGAATGGCGGTGCACGGGTTACATTGGCTGCTTTAAACTGTCCTATTTGCATGGAATGAAGCTCGCTATGGTAACAAGGTCTGGTGGCTGGAATCCAGGGCCCCAGTGAAAAATGCGAAGCCTGTGCTCTGGGAGAAAGAGGCACTGGATGGGTTTATCAACTTTAAGGTTCCCTCAGGTCTCCCGTGAAGAGAGTGGGTAAGCTGAGGCAACTGGGTTTCGAGCTCCTGCTCCCAGGACGAGGAAGAAGGGGGAGCCCCCGCAGATGCCTTTCAGGTTTCTCTCCTGGCCGCATCCCTCTCAACCCCACCCCAGCTAAGAAGCTTGGGACCTAGCTAACGCCACCCTTCCACCCCGGGCCCGCACGCGGGGTTTCAGGTACCAGGGAAGGCCAGGGCGCGAGTGGTCCACTCTGGGGAAGGGCCCAGCGCTCTGGGAGGGGAGGACATCTCGGGGTGGGGCGGCAAAGGTGGGGTGGGAGGGGGTGGAGAGTAAGGCTCGCGGGGCACCCGCCCAGCTCCCCACTGCAATTTCCTCCCCGCATTTTAAGGAACCCGCAGGCCAGAACTGCACTCCAAGCTCGCACAGGCTGCCCCCACCCCTGGAGCTCCCTACCCACTCCCCTCCGGGGCCCCTTTTCCAAGCACCCCTCTCTCCCAAGCATCCACCTCCTCCCTAGCCCTAGCCAGGCTCGGGGCGCGAGTTCGCCAGGGCGGGGGCCGCCCCACCGCTCAAGGGAGGGGATCAAAGGCTGGCCTTGGACCAGGCGCTCCCCACCCCTCACGGGGGGCGCCACTTCAGCCCACTTCAAGCCTCCTCCTGCCGCCCCCGCCCCCTGGGGGTGTGTCCCCGAATTGGGGGGCGCGAGAGGCCGAGGGTAAGCCCTGGCGGCAGGGCCAGGCCCCCTCCCGAGCACGCGCAGAATGGTAGGCTCCATTGAAAGAGTGCCGGGCGGCGCGCGGTGTCCTTCTGCGAGCGCTCTCGGCGCTGGGGTCTCAGCGATCGCTGCTCCTCCTCCTCCTCCTTCTCCTTCTCTTTCTCCTCCTCCTCTTTCCCCTCCTCCTCCTCCCCCAGCGCCCGGCTACCGCCACGACTCCGGCTGGAGGCGCCGCTGTCATTCCTGCGCCCGAGGAGCCGGCGCTGCCGGTGCCCGGGGGTCGGGGCTCGAGGGAGCCGGGCCGCGGGGGACCCAACAGGTAGAGCCGGGGTGCCCGGCCGCGCACCCCCCCGCGCATCATGCAGCTCTTTGTCACCTCTCTCGCCCCCAGGCCAAAATCCTGAGCATGATGGAAGACAATAAGCAGCTCGCGCTCCGCATCGATGGGGCGGTCCAGTCGGCCAGCCAGGAGGTGACCAACCTGCGAGCTGAACTCACGGCCACCAACCGGAGACTGGCGGAACTGAGCGGAGGTGGCGGCCCCGGCCCCGGCCCGGGCCCGGGAGCAGCGGCCAGCGCCTCAGCGGCGGCAGACTCGGCGGCGGCCGCGAACATGGAGAACCACCAGCACGGCGCGCAAGGTAGGGATCGCCCGGCGCCTGGCGGGGAGAAGAGGCGAGTGAGCAGGACCCGGGCCTGGAGGGGGCCGGAGGCTCAGCGTCCCCCATGCTCGGGGTGGAATCGCGCTGCTTTGTGGCTCGTAACCCTTTCTGTCCGGCTGTGGCAACCGCTGCTCCCCTGCTGGGAGTTGCAGGCAGCTGTCTTGAAGGAAAACCCCGATGCAGTGTGCACCGGTTCACACGGTCACACCGGCCCTGGGCTGCGCGAGCGAGGCGCAGCCGCGGGCCCCTCCCGCTGGCAGAAAGTGCCCTTTAGGTGGCACACAGCCCCCAGCTCCGTGGGCAAACTTTTCATGCCCGGGCTTTGCCCCCCACCCGCGGCAGGGGCGAATGCCACAGCTCCCCCCTGCTTCCGGAGCCTGCTTCCTTTGGAATGACGGTTGCCCTGAGAGCGAGCTCCAGGCTCTGCTGCTGTGTTTGGGGCAGGGGATTGGGCTGCTTTGCACTTTTCTCCACGGATGCCAAATCCTTCGGCTCGATTGCATCTGGACTTTATCCCCCCCTCCCCATGTGATCGCGCAGGCGGTAGAACATACCGAGGCAACAGTAGATGCCCCTGCTCAGCAGGGAGTTTAAATTTCCAGCAAATATAACCCCTCAGAGCACTTTCCAGGGGGAAATCTTAGATCTCAAAGGCTGAGTGATGGGCTAGGGTCGAAATGATGGCTTTGATTGTGGGCAGCGGAAATCGGCTGCTTGAAGGCACTCTGGGCAGTTGAGGAGGGAAAAAAGACAGCTGGTCTGTGTTGACATTGACAGTGATGGAGCTCAGAAGCCCCCCCACCAGGGTTGAAGGCGGAGGCAGCAGCCCCAGAACTGGACTGTTTGTTTTCTGTGAGCGGAAAAGTGAAAGGGCCAAAGCTGGCTTTTCAGGCTTTTTGCCTTCTTTTTTTTTTTTTCTTTTTCTTGCCTAATTGTCCTTTAAGAAACGGGTGTCACTGATTATTAATAGCATTTGAATTGTCAACTAACCTGCTGAAATCCAGAACACAATAGGAAAAAAAAATCCAGTCCAGGAGGGTCACATGTGTAAATATGTCACTTGGTGAAGTATGAGGTACCCATGGCTCAGGGACTCCTAAGGAGTTTCTGGTTTTGCTGTGATTTCCAGACCTTCTCCTAAGTGCCGAGAGGCTGTTTTCACATTGCTGCCGGCTCTCTGTCAGTTTCCACTCCTAGGGAGGGTGTGCCTTTTGGGGTGTGAGATGTTAAGCCTGAACATGAGCTGTTCTGTGTTGAATTGCAAGTCCGATCTTAACTTGGTACTTCAGGAGTCTGTCTGAAGTCCTAGGAACGGGGGCCGTCATTTGGTGCCGAAGTAGCCATGACGTAATGCTGGGAAGGTGTTGTGAGCCTGGTGTTGGCTGCACAGTAGCCCGATTATGCCGTCATTTATCCCTTGCTATGTCATTGTGTGTGGAAGACTATCTGTTGGTACCTAGGGAGGGGGAGGGGGAGCAGGGCAATGCTCTACTTTTTATAGGCAGGAACTCTTCCAACATTCAGAAATAGCCAAGAACTGGCATTTTGCTAAGAATCAAAAGCCATGGTGAAGGGGCCTGAACAATGCTGGCCTCTTGCCCGCCGTCTGCCCCTTTCCCCGGCCAAAGAAAAGTTAAGTGGCTTGTATGCAAGCCCTGGTCTAGCCGCACACAGAGCATGCTAAGGAGGTTGGCAGCCCGGATCTCCACACTCAACCTGGGAGTTGTGATACTTAGCCCATGGTTAGATTGTTGATGCGAAGCAATGGGGGGCTGTTTTCTTTTCTCTTTTCTTACAAAAAATACACGAGGCTCTGGAAGTGGACCTGGCGAAAGCCAGGATCTCCCATGATTCTTAAAAACGTGCAAAACCAGCAGCTCCCTCCTGCTCTTAGCGGCCCGCCGTGTCCGTGTCTGTCCGCGGGTGGCTGAGTGAAGGCCGGTATTCGATTTCCCCTCTGTGAACCACTGGTCTTTTTCAACACCTTTCCTAGGGGGCACTTAGCGATTTGACAGTCAGAAAATAAAACGTTAAAATTTTAACTCAACTTAATTCTTGGCCACCTATCCCTCTCAACTGATAGGATCTGAATTTAAACAGATGTGATGATTGAAAGGAAGACCAGCCTCCCCACCCAAAATCCAGTGGGGCGTCATTTACTCATTTATGGCCACAGGACATCAGTCCGGTCCTTTCCCTGTGATTTAACCTCTGTGAGTTTGCGTTGTTTGGTGTTTTCTCATGACCTTTTCTCAGCATTCTGCTAGAACAGAAACCCTCCACAGAGGTGGCCTGGCGGCTTCTTCTGCTAGTCTGTCCGTATTCCTAAAGGAAAGTGGTGGCTTCTCTGAAGTTCATGTTCACCTGTGGCTGGTGGGTATCCTCACGTATCTTCATGGTCTACCCCCAGGAAGGCTCCCCAAAGCTCAGCTCCTGGGGGTTCCTGACTGTTCTTCCGAATTCGTCCTCTGCTTAAATTCTGTGTGTTGGTGCCATTCAGTGGGCCCAAACCAGAAGAGTGTTTAGGGTTATTGAGTTATCACTTTGCAAATCCAGGTTCCTGAATGAAATGAGTATCTTTCAAAATGCAACTGTGTGAGCCGTCTTTTAACTAAAGGGCATTATGCACATATTCAATGAATCCTAATGTGCTTTTAATAATATTAGCACAAATGGTCATGCGGGAGGAGTTACCTTTTGCTCTCTCTGCCAAGAAATTGCTAGATACCTTTTCAAATGTTTTCTTTAAGTTTTTTTTAAAGAAGCGAATTAAACAAAGCCGTCCCCCCGCCATTGGGTGTTTTGTTCCGGTGACGATATCTGACAGCGGGTGAGCTGGTGAAGAAGACTTGGGTTTTCCCCGAGGGTTGAGGCAGCGTGTCATTTAAACAGAACAGTGACTTGGTCGGTACCCTCTGTGAGCTGGTGTGGTTGCTATGTGACGCAGTCCAGAAAGTGAACTGCTGAAAATCTGGGCTTTCGACACTTCGCAGGATCTTCTTTCGGAATCTGTGTTGAAAGAACGCTTGGCAGCCAGCCCATCTTCCCTCTCCCTGCTCCCCGCAAGTTGGATAATCCCTAATGAGGATGCTGGCGTGTGGTGCAGGGGGCGCCCGTGCAGGGTGGCACACCTCACAGCTCCTCTGGAGGCTGCCCCCTGGGCCGGCAGGGTCAAGGCAGCCTTGGACAGGTGGACACAAGGAGCCTCGGAAGGAACAGAGCCACGCATTTGTCCCCATTCATCTCACTGTTGGTAGCCAGAGGGACAGAGTTGTTTAAAATAACATTTCTAAGCTGTTTTCCTCAGCATAAAATCTCTGGGAAGAATGTGTTTAAAATCCTTGCTGTTCTTCGAGGGGAAAAGATAGTACTTTGTTTCTTCCAAAATGTTTCATCTGATGAATGACTAATATTAGATCCCATGGGTGGCTGTGCTCTGCATGGGATGAAACAGTTAAGCACCACTGTACCCAATTCAGAGAGGTGTTTACTGCATGTAACGTAAAATACGCATGCCCAGTGAGGTGCCCTTCATTTTGGGGGGCTTCATCTTTAAGGGCATAATGTACGTACCTGCCTGTGCAAGTGGGAGTGTTGATACCACTGTTCCTGGGTGGCGAGGATTTACCGCCCGTGGCATTGGTGAGGGCGGGGGTGGGGCGGAGCGCCGCTTCCGACACCTCCGTAGGTTCCTGTAAGTAGAGGCGAGTTTTATTCTTTTCTCGCCAGGCATTGAAATGGGCTGTTGCCTCGGGTCTGTCTGGCTGCTCATTGGTCACGAGCACATCAGCCTTGGACCAAGCGGAGTGCACGTCGAGCCTGCGGAGACCTAGTCACAGTCACTTTGCAAAAGAAGTTCTGTGTCTTGCCATCCCCTTCCCAGGGCATCCTGCCTCTGCTCTCGTTTCCCCGAGCAGACTCTTATTTTCCCTGAGAAAGAGAATTTTCAAACATGGCAGGATCTCTGGGGCCTTCTGTCAGCTCGGCCCGAAGTGACAGCTCATCACGCGGCACAGGCCCCAGTTTCCCGGCCCCAAAACGGGATGGGAGACACGGGCAGGGCCTTCCTGACCTGCTGGCCTCTCGTGAGCCGGCGCTTCGAAGTTCTTGCCGAAAATCGCCGTGCATAGTCACAAAGAGATAGATTACTTACAGATCAGTGCGGCATGGTTGAAATTAGTTATTGATTGGTTATTATTTACTGTCTTTCCATCGTCTTTGGAAAATGCCTTCGGAGGACCCCTTAAGTCAAGTTTCTGGTTCCGGTTAATTTCATGCTTTCACATTTTCATGATTTATTGAGGTTTTCCTAAACTTCTTTCATGTGGACCATAAGTCTAAGCCAATCGGATTTTTATAGTAGGAGCCTTGTCACGTACCTGCCCCGAGTAAGGCAAGGGCTGTTCTCCCCCTCCTTTACCCACCCCCTCCCCGGGACTGCTGGCACTTTTTAGGAATCCTGTGGGTTATAATTTGTGACTTCTGGCTGCCAGCGAGCTTGTAGCAGATGGGCTTGGCAGGTGGGGAGTGCTCACTGGAATGCTGCCTGCTCGCCATACAAGTCATATGGGACCCAGAAGGTCAAGCTCGGGGTGTTGGCCCTATTCATCGCATGTTATGTATATGGGGGACATGTCCCCGGATCCCTCCTTTACAGAGCTCGGGGAAGCGAAGTCAGTGCGGACTCCTCAGTTCCTCACAGGCCCTTTCCAGGATCGGTTTCCGTGAGCATTAGCGGTTGGCTTCTCACCCCCTGCCATCCATCAGGCAAGCACACAACTCATCCTGCCTGCTGAAGCCAGGGAATGGGTTTTTAAGTGATCTTGTAAATGAAAATTAGTCCGTACGGTTCGGGCTGGAGATGAGGGCGAGTGACACGTGGGATGACAAGCGGTGCCACCACCAGCCGTCTTGCAATGTTGTTGTCATCATCTGAGACGCAGGCGGAGCGGGTTTGGGCAGAACTTGCAGGAAAAGACAGCTTCTCTGAAGCCAATAGGGTGGCCAGCCATTGTGGCAGACTGCACCTGGCCACTCTGAGCAGGTGAGAGTCCTGCTGGCCACGTCCCCGTCCCGGGTCCCCCACCAGGCTCATCTCGCCTGTGGAGAAGCTGGAGGAAGAGCAATCAGAGGCATCTCTTCTTCATCCCCAAGTGGTGGGACGAGCCCAGAACACACTTGCCTGCTGGACGCGACCTCGGATCTGAGCTGCGGAGCCCCGGCCATGCTCTGCGGGTATCCCTGCTTCTGCCTGGGACTCCCAAGCTGCTGAGAAGACAAAAGGAGCTGAATGTCGTCTTAAGGAGTTTGACAAGAGCCACTGTTTAAGCAGGCAGGTTCTGTGTGGTAGGAATTCCCCGGTCCTTGGTTTGTTTTGGTGGCTTTGTGGACTTGGCCTTGCTGGACCTTTGGGTCAGACTTCTGAAAAGCACCTGTCCCCTTCACCCTCTGATGAGACCCGTGTGACAGAGCTCCGACAGAGCTGGTGACCGGCAGTTCTGGGAGCGCAGCATCCGAGAGGCCTCTGGGCTCCCCTCCTGCCATGGGCAGCCAGGCTGGGGGGGTGCAGAGAAGTGGGAGGAGGGGACAGCTCGCCCGGCTCCCATGCCCGCTCTCCTCTGGCACCAGAGCAGGCTCTGAAGCACCCCTGTGGGGAGGCGAAGGCCTTCCCTTCCCAGTGTTGTCTCAGTCCTACAGACCGTCTGAAGTCACTCAAGTCATGAAGAGCCAAGAGCCCCAAACCACGATGGGCCCAGAGCTCCCACAGGGGCGGGCAAGAGTAGGTTTCCAGTTGTAACACGGTAATTGATAAAGAGTCACACAAGGAGGGACTCTGTGTTTCGAGGACGCAGAGCTGTAAACCTCCTCTGCCCATGCCTGTATTTTACACTCGCCCTTGGGGCCGCGTGATGGTGCTCGGGGCTCACTTCCTGGGCACGTCACATGAGCCTGGGTCCTGAACCATCCTGACACCATAGAGTTTTCTCCTTTTTCATGAAGGTCCCTAGTTTAATGTGGGATGAAAAGAGAACTAGTTTCAGCACTTTTGTCAAACTTTTCAGTGAGTAATAATAAGGACTTACAACATTTCAAATATTGCCCCGAGGGCTTCACCTGAATAATCGAATCCTGAACCCAATGAGAGGGCAGCTCCTCTGTTCATTTTTCCAAAGAAGAAGCTGGGACGTGGAGAGGTTAAGCCACTTGTCCACCATGACACGGTAATGACCACAACGGTGGGGATGATGGCAAGCTTTGACATGGTCTTCACTCAGAGCCTGGTACGGTGGTTTCTAAGTGCTTTTCTGTATTAGTGCTTTAATTAATGCAGTCAGTCCTCATAGTGACTTGTGAGGCAGGTGTCATGGACCCATTTTACATATGGGGAAACTGAGGCACAAAATGCCGTGACTTGCTAAAGGGCCAGTAAGTAACCACGCTCTGGCCCCAGAGCCGTGCTCTTAGCCGTTCCGCCTCGATGCCCAGGGTCACTAAGCCGGCAGTGACAGAGCCAGGAACGCAAACCCACCGGGTCTCCCTGCTCTTTCAACCTGGGCACGCTTCCTTGTCTTGCCCCCTACGTGAGAAGCACGCTCTGGTTTGTTGCATAAGGAAGGCTGAGGGAGCGGCAGGCTCATCTCCATGCTTGGTTATTTTTTCCTTAGCCTACTAGCAGCTTTGGCTCCTGACGCTGAATTCTTATGTTGGAGAGTTAGGGAGGCCTCCTCACCTCTCAGGGGTGAGACGAACTCGTCCCGAGGCAACTCCTATGCTGCCTGGCAGGTCGGCAACCCAGGGCTCACGTGCCACCCGTGAAAAGGGCCATTTCCATGCCGGGCTCGGGGTCTTCCACTCCATGGACTTCATGTGTTTCTCTCCTAGGAAGGATGTTTCCAGGCAAAACTGGAAATGTGGGGTCCTCTCATTCTCCATCCCACCCACGCCCTTCCCTTCCCTGGGCTCTCGCCCTGCAGACACAGTAGCCTCCTGTAGCCCAAGGCCACGCCCAACAAAGGAACTATTAGCTCCTCACAGATTCCTTCAGACCAGAATTTCTCCACCCTGGTACTGTGGACATTTGGGGCAGGACAGTTCTCTGCTGTGAGGAGACCGACCGTGCACTGCAGGATGCTCGGCAGCATCCCTGGCCTCTGCCCACTAGATGCCAGTAGAACCCTCTGCACCCCAGTCACGATCATCACAGATGTCTGTGGAAGTTGCCGAAGTGTCCGCTGGGGCCCAAATCAGGGTGCTGCGCTTTATGCCAGGAGCCGGGGAGGCCCGGTCGTGAGTCCCAGGATGAGGGCTCTGTGAGAGCGGAGTTTGGTCTGTGTGTTTCCTGCTCCGTTCACAGCGCCCAGAACAGTGCCTGGCATGGAGCAGAGGCTCAGGGATGGTTGTTGAATGAATGAGTGAGTGAATAGATGGATGGATGGATGGATGGATGGATGGATGGATGGATGGAGGGATGAACCCTGGATGACTCAGAGCATGTGGAACCTGGTCTACTGACCACGTGATACGTGGTATCCCAAAGACCACTGCTGTAATGGCAAGTGACTGTAAGTGTTCACAGATCGACACTATTCTAAACTCGTTCCCGGTGTTACCTGTTAACCCTTGAAACTACCTTCTGCGGTAAGTGCTATGATGGCCATTTCACAGATGAGACACTTGAGGCACAGAGAGGTTCTGTGACCGGCCCAGGGCTGCGAGCGAGCCAGTGGCAGAGCCAGGGTAGAGCAGAGGCGGTGTGGCCCTGGAGCCCTTCTGTGGCCCCAGCCAGGGGCTGCAGCTTTGCAGAGGTTTTCCCTTTCCTGCCGAGAAGTCGTTTTCGTTCTGAAGCTGGCACTGTGGCGATTATAATCAGGGCGTGCGTGGCAGACACGAAGACATTCATCATAAATCCTCAGAACGCCATTGTCCCAAACAGGCTTTGTCACTGCTGGCAGATCTGTGGCCAGAAGAAGGGGTGTCTGTCTGGCCAGAAGCAGGAGGGCAGCCTGGTGGCCAAGCCCTGTTCAAACTTGAGACTATCTTCTCTCGTTGCCTCCCTGGTGGGCTTCAGCCGGAAAGAGACACAGAGAGGACTTGAACTTCTTTTCAGGGAAAAGGGACAGAGGACCCAGAGCTTCTCAGCAGGGTGTGATTCATGCTTAGGAAAAGACACCCTCCAGGATCAGAACTGGGGAGATGGAGAGACTTCCGAGGTCCTCAGAGTTTAGGGATGGCAATAGCCAGTTTGCCGAGCCTCTAGTGGGCTTTCCGGGGCCCTGCGCCTTGTGCTTGGTGAACATTCTCTCACTTCCTTTTCTATCACAGTGATTAGGTCATTTTCCACCCCCGTTCTACAGAGGGAGAGGTTGTGGCTTAGCAAGGTCACTTTCTCAAGCTCCAGAAAGTGGTCATTGGCTGAGTAGAAGGTCGGGGGGGTGGTTGGAACACAGGTTCAGGTGTCCCTGGGGCCTGCCCACTTCACTGTGACAAGAAGGACCAGGGTGTCGTGGCTGGGCAGCACACAAACATGCCAGCAGGATGCTACTCCCTTTCTGCTCATACATATGCCTCCCCTCCCACTGGCCCTCCTCTTCTCTCCGTCTTCCCCTTCTCTGCTCTCTGTCTCCATCTGTGTTG
This sequence comes from Tonatia bakeri, assembly GCA_004024845.1. NCBI lineage: Eukaryota > Metazoa > Chordata > Mammalia > Chiroptera > Phyllostomidae > Tonatia > Tonatia bakeri. Next base: position 97,967 of record PVIA01003904.1, on the reverse strand, counting down.
AGAGCTTGGGCACAGAGGTTCAGGGGCCACAGATTTAATAAGATGTGGACTACATTATCTTAGCGATCAGTCTAGTAGGTGTGACTGACATGGAAACATAATTACATTTCATAATAAAGGTCTAGACAGGTGTAATGGGGAAATAGATGACGACGTGACAAACACAGAAGCCTTCACAGGCGAACACGACAATGGCAGTAGGAAATAAAGGCATGCCGGGGAAATGCGTTAATTTCGCTGCTCAAGGTTAAGCTGCCCAGGAGAGAGTATTAAAAAGGACAGCTTTCTGGACAGGTGGGGGTGGGGCGCTGCCAAGCACAGCTGCTGGCTGGGACCTTCTCCCTCAAAGAGCATTTCTTAATAAGGAGGAAGATGTGGATGATACGAGGTTTAGACGTTGAATAATAGCTTCTTTTTTTTTTCTCCAAAGGGAACAAGAAAGTAAATTTCAGTAAGCGCTGCATCTTTGAACATGCGCTCTCCCCTTCTGTTATCTTCCCGGCCAAGGCTGGGGCTTCTCGTCAGCTGCAGCTAATGAATGAGTTCACTTTCCTTGATTAATTTGCCCTTTTTTTTTAAAACCATTGACCACGGTGTATTTGCTTTAATTCCATAAGTGCAACTTGGAACACCATGGGCGTTACACCACTTTCCCCACAGCCCCCGTCCTTGCCATTCGAGAGTCCCTGCTCACCATTTCTTGAGGACAACAAGGTATGACGTGTAGAAATTTGACACTGATCCCGGAGAGCGTGCCTGTGGCACCACAGAGTATGGTAACTGACGGCGGGGGGTGGGGGTGGGGGGGGCCGCTGACCTGCGATTACACGTGTGTTGATTGTATCAATTAAGGTGTCCGTCCCGTGTGTCGCTCTTCGCAGTTCTACAAGGTTTACTATGTCAAGCGAGGAAAAAAATGGGAGCATTTGCTACACCTTTAGAGTTAGGTAGCAGAAAGGCGAGGCCCGGCTGCCACTTTTGTGGGTACTGTCAGCCAGTTCACTCGCAGACATTTAAGTCTTTTTTTTTTTTAATTGTTGTTGAAGACATTTAAGCCTTAATGCAAGTCTTGCAGAGAAGGTACATGATTCCTTGTCAGCTGCTCTCTGGTGTGGGACATTGCCATGGCCGGGAGGTATAGAACCTTGTTAAAACTCAGCTGGCCGGCCCGTGGTTTGGTTCTATCATGGGTCAGCTCAACCCCCCCCACCCCCCCCAACAGTCACCATCATTGTTATCACCTTGCCTCTAAAGCAGAAAAGCTTGGCCTGACAGCCTGCGTTTACAAAGCCCCCTTCGCCTAGCCCCCTGTGCCAGGATTCCACTGTGTTCGCCTACCACTCATTCTTCTTTTCTTTGCTCCTGGGAAGGCATCAGGGAAGCGCTTTAGCTCATCACCCAGCTCTTTGTGGTGAACAAAGACACTCACAGGCATCGTCTCCAAGGACCCTACCGACCGGCTCGTGTGATTGAATTGAAGTAGACACAGCAATATATTTCTCAAATAAAGAAATGGAGGCTCAGTGATTTAAGTTGACTGGGCCAGGTTTGCCGAGCGGGTCACTGAACCACATCTCTCTCCCAGTGCAAGATCAGGCTCAGCTGCACAGTGGCAGGAGAGGGCTGCTCTGTAGAGTGTGATTGGATGAGGGCTGGCCTTACCCTGGCCACGCCCTCTCGGGCATGGGCCACCCTGTCCCGTAAGGCCTGCGTGGTGACACCATCACCCCAAGACTGTGATCTCTTCCACTAAGCCCCCATGCCCGATGTCCACTCATGGTGAAGGGAAAATCCAGTTTTACAAATGTAATCCCATTTTTTACACCGTGTTCTTTCATCATTTCGGTTACAAATGTAATCCCATTTTTTACACAGTTCTTTTATCATTTCGGTGGGGTTTTCCAGTCACCTGGCTTCTTTCCACTGCAGAGACTCTTTCCACGACCTGTCTCCTTGATGCCTGGCCTTGCAGTTTCTCCTGCAGCGGTCTAGCCAGCAGTTAGGGGCCTGGAAACCGGGGCGGGGTTGCATTCAGGAACTGCCTGTTGGCTTCAATGAGCCGCATCCCAATGAGCCGCATCCGGGAATGACTCTCCTGTGGAGGAGAACTTTCTGCACCCGACACCATTGTTTAGGATTCTGGAAGACGGGAGCACACCTGCATGGAGACCTCTGGTCTTAGCGTGCGGATGTGCATCCTCTCCTGGGGGCAGGAGTTAGCCATCACAGTAAATCTGCTCATTTTTCTTTTTCCACTCTCCCTTCAGGGACACTCCATTCAACCTTTAGGGTCTCTTTATCGGGGTCTTTGGGTTAATATGCAACCAAAGGTGTTAGTTTAAATTTTCCTCCGAACCTGCTGGCTGCGTGGGTACGTGCTCTCCCTTCTGCCGAGGCTGCTCTGCCTGAGCAGCTGGTGGACTTCCTGCTGCCCCGGGTTGGCCCCTAGACCTTGTGCTCCGGGCAGTGGAATTGCACCCACAGACCAAAGGCCACGGGTATGGCGGAAAACTCGGGGAAGATCAGAGTGGGGTCTTTTGCTGTGTGTCTCAGAGGAAGGGAAGGGGAGCAACCCCCTGAGGCCTCTGTGCTACTGCAGACAGACAGACAGACAACCTGCATGCGGCGGTCCACTGGTTCCTGAGCAGCTGACTCAGCGCTGGCAGTCCGATCTTTTAATGTCACTGCAACTCGTGTTCAGAGCAATGAGGAACGTTTGGGCTCCCTAAACTTCTGGCAGTAGGTGAGAAATAACAGGGTTTGAGCTTCGTTTAAAGGTCTATTATAATGGGCTCTAGAAAAGCAGGAAGCATTTTTAAGGATCAAAATGTTTCGGTGCTTTTGAATCTTAGATTTCTATAAGCATTAAATACTTACACTCCACCCCCCACCCCCAGTGCCGATGGATACTGTTTTCATGTGTTGGTGAAAGGGCTTCTTGATTGGGTTTGGAGTTCACAGCAATGCCTCTGCTTGCTGGTTTGAGTGATGGAGCTAGCGTGGGAGCAGGCAAGCTTTGTCTGTAATAGGTCAGAGAGTAAATATTCTAGTCTTTGGGGGCCATAGAGTATCTTTCATGGCTCCTCACCCTGCTGCTGTAATGTGAAAGCAGCCGTAGACATTAAGTAAACAAATGGGTGCAAGTGTGTTCCAATAAAACTTTATTTACAAAAACAGGTGGCCCTTGGACTATCATTTGCTAACCCCTGAACTTGTAGTTCTTTTTCATTTGCTTTCTGACCCATTTACATCTGGCGTACAGGAGGAGCTTAATAAATGAGGATTAAATGGGAGCAATAAAACCTCTAGATTATAAGGTTGAAGGAGCAGAAATGAGAAATTAATCACTAGGGCTGTAATTAGAGAAAGAGACATTTGTTGGTAGCTCCATGGTGTGAGGTGAAGTCTCTTGGGTTCAGTCGTTGTCACTGGCCATACAAGAACTGTGAAGGGACAAGAGTCACGGTCCATGGTAAGATCCAGGGTGACACACTTGGCATCTGAGCCTCAGTCTCCTTATCTACGAAAGGAGGAGGTCACGTCCGTCTTCAAGATCATGCAACAGATATGTGGGTGCAGGGGAGTAGACAGACCTGACTCCAGTTCTGGTGATAGAACTCAGGCTTTGTGGGACATCCCAGCTCTGTTTCCACATCTACAGCCTGAGACCGTTCACACCTGCATCACAGGGTGATTGGGGTGGTTTGACTCGGTTTCTCAACCTTGGCACTGTTTGCATTCTGGGCCAGAAAATTCTTTGCTGTGGGGAGTTATCTCGTGCACGGTAGGATTTTTAGCAGCATCCCGGTCTCCTCCCACTGGGTATTAGTAGCATCACCATAATATGACAACTGGAAGTCTTCGTTCATTGCCAAATGTTTTTCCGGAGGAGGGGGAGTCACTCCCCAGGTGGGAGCCACTGGTTTAACTGAATAACACGTAGTGTCTGGCACAATGTAGGAGACCATCCTGTGTGGCATGGGCCCAGCTCCCACTCGGAGATGCACAGGACCCACACCCACGGATATGTTCTTCCGTGGGGAATCAGGCCTGCAATGCGCCTAGGCCACTTTGAATCGTGCTCTTGCTAAAAAAACTCCCTCACCCTGAATTGAGGACATTTACTGCAAAGTAACTTCCTAAAATCCATGCTAAACCTTCTGAGGATGGGAGTAATCAGTTCAACCACTTTTGCCTTTTCATTTGCAAATATCCCTCTTCTGTGATGTGATTAGAAGCTTTGGCTTCTTTGTTTTCTGTATAAGGTAACCACACAAAGTGAACCTGTGCATAGTAAATGAGGACCATCATGTAATATGCGGAGAAACCCAATAAAGGCTGATCACGGCAAGGGCCAAGGCTTTCTCTCCCCTTGAGAGAAAAGCCATGCTGTCCCTTTTCCTCCACCGGACTCGGTAGTCTGTGTGAATGTCTCATTTCATCCACAATGACTTGGACACTGCGGGCCGGTGTCTGCATCAGCACAAGGCATGGTGGACTTTGGGATTCAACAGATAGAACTCTTCATTATTAATAACATATCACATTGGACTCCGGATTCTCCCTCCTTTGATGAGATTTTGTTGATTTCCCTTGCTGATTTCTGACTCCCAAAGGCAAGACTGGGTATTTTTTTTCCAGACCCCAGGTGTTTCTCCTGCAATTTCTGTGTCGCTTAGATGCCTTGCTCCTGGGAGGAGCCAGACTTCCCATGATGTCCTGTGGACTGTGCTTTCTAGTCCTCATAACACACATGTACCCTAGACATGCATTTGAGGTGACAGTGTGAACCCATAAATGGTTTGAAGAAATCTCCCAGATGTCTGCAACAGGAATGGATGGAAAGGGTTAAGGATGGAAAAGCTTAACTCACAAAGGTTGGCAGGCTAAGGTGAAGTAGGTTGTACTCAGAGAAAATAGGTAATGCACCACAAACTGGCACCAGCAAAATCATCGCTTCCCCAGTGAGCCTGTACGTACTTCTAACGTCCATCAGGGGCCAGTTTCCAATGGTGTAGACTTTAGCCAAGATGGCAATTCTGTCCCACCCATTCACACCCCCACTGGAACAATGGTCCTCAGTTTTTACATATCTCAGATACTCTAATGATGAAGGGAGAGAAAGAGAGATTGATTTTGAATGAGTTCTGGCCCCTACATATTCACAGTTGTATTTCTTCTATCTGTTTGAGATAATACATGAACACAAAAGAATACATTGACTTCAATAGCATTGTCAAATGGATGCTGGTTCTGCATCTGCATGTATTTGAAAAATAATGGAAGAGATGAAAAATGACTCATTTTGTCCGCAGGCTGCAGGTTGGAGGCATGTGGATTTTGGACGTCCCATAAGTCACAGCGGCTACCCAGCGTCTCTGGCCCACACCTGGCAAACTGCCGCTGCTGAGTGCCTTCGGGCACGTGTGTGCAGTGTGTTCGGTGTGGTTCTCAGCCATGCCGTGTGCGGCCCCGCCCTGGGCGAGCGCCTGAGAAAACCGTGGCTACCGCCCCAGGCCTTCGGGTCTCTGCTGATCTTACAGGATTCCTCTCTTCCTCAGCCTCCACTCTTCCCTGTTGTGATACAGTCAGATTAATCTGTGACTTCACCCCACTCCTTTATTTCAGCAAAAATTAGTACAGTGACTTCCTCACGTGAATATTGGAGAGCACCAGTTCTCGTCAGAATAACAGACCCGGCCCTAAACTAGATTTCGGGCGATACGATTTGATTGGCCAACTGCCATCGCTAACTAGCGTCATCCTGCCCCATCTCCAGCTAACTCCTGAGACCCCTGAAGCGTGTGATCCATCATATCATTTTCTCATTTATACCAGCGCTGGGTAATGGCCTAATCTCTCCAGCAGCATTCAGATTTATTAGAGAAGATGGCATTTACAAAATCATTCCACTGTTCCATTGCAAACACCCTAAGCTGCTATGTACTTTCTTATCATAAACCTCCCTTTTAACAATGGTTTATTACCTGCAATTAAAATCACCTGGAAGACCCAAGTAAATGGGTTTCAATCCTTTTCTTTTGTGTTAATATTTGGCTGGCGGCCCACTTAGGACTTAGGAGCGAACATTAACGAGAGGCAGGTTTCAGCTCCCAGAAAGGACAGTCTTTCGAAGATGTCCAGAGGGAACACGGTCATCACTGGAGCCTGGAAGACCATCTGCCAGGCACGTTAGCAGAGCTACTGCCCACTCAGTTCAGCAGAAAAAAAAAAAACATGTGGAACACCAAATGGGGTCTGGTGGAGAGGAATCTTCCCGTCATTGTGTTCTGCATTCAGACTGGGCATTGGCGAAATCGAAGAGGTTAGCGGCCACAATATGCCGCCATTTGGGCGCAACCCAGAGAAATGCTGAGAGGCAGTGAGTGCTAGAAAGGGTCTCACTGGCTCCAGTGAAGCCATCTGACTTGTTGGAACAAATTAAGATGGTCCCGTAGATTCAACATTTATAGCATAGGACAGAAATCTCTGGAATCCATTGTGTGGGTGCATTTCCTGTTCTCTTAACACTTATTCGCTGCATAAGATGGGGCTCGGCCTCAGTTTCTTCCTGGAGATAACACTAATCCCAGCATTGCAGGGTTGTAGTAAGACTCCCCGAGAGGGGGTGTGTGAAGCGGTGAGCCCCTGCCTGACGCTTGCTAAGTCCTCCATAAACGTCCTAAGTGTCGTGAACGAGTGCCATAAATGTGTGTGACTGTGCGCCATCCCAGCAGGCACCGGGGAGAGAGACTGAGCTCATACTTGAGTTTATGCATCCAATTAGCAGTCAAGAAGCATGTTTTCTGACTGACAAGCGAGGTGATGGGCGCAAGGGATACCAGGGCCAGAACAAATAAGGTCTTGCCTTCTGGAGAAGCCAGAGGAGGCAAGGGCAGCAGGAGAATGCCCAGCGTGGGGCTCCAGAGAAATGGGAAGTTCCAGCCAACACAGTGGCTTGTGATGCCAGCAGTGTGATGGAAGACATGGCTCACATCACGCCCGCCTCTAGCCCCCATGTCTTGTAAGAGGCACCCCAGATGGCCACTTAGGATCTGGGGCCTGGGCTCAGTCCAAATGGGCACGTTGGGTAAGGCCTGGCTGAAGTTCCTCTCTCATTTCTGCACTCTACAGCTTGTGACCTTTAACAATGTCACTGAGTCAGTCAGCTCCATGTGAAAGAATACCTTAAGGTGGACAGGCGTTTTAAACTGGGGAACTCTCGCCTTCTCAGGGGGAAGCAGAGGTAGTGTCAGCCTGTGACTCTGCGGCAGACACGGGGCAGAGGGGCTCAGAAAATGGGGCTGGAGAAAAGGTAGAAGCGCCAGAGCAAAGCACGCATGTGGGGTATGGAATCGCAGAATGTCCGCACGACAGCGGGCGGGTCGTTGAAGACTGTCTCATTCCACCTTTGTTTTGCGGCTGGAGAAACTGAGGCTGGCAAGCACAAGTGAGCTCACAGGGGTTTCATGGTGCTTTGCAGCGGAGCCCAGGCTAGAGTGGTGTCGCTGGCTTCCCGGTCCAGCACACGTGCCCCTGACCTCTCACTCCTGGTACAGTGTCCTCACCGGAGCCCAAAGATGCAGGCCCTTGCTGCAGAGCCCAGCAGCGCCCTCGATGCCTCACAAACACGCCCCTCCTGGGCCCTCCAGGAGCTGCCATCCTGAACCCGGCCAGTGGGACCCAGAGCAGCCCTCCTCTGGGGAGCTGATGGTTTGGTCTTGTTTCCCAGCGAACGCAGAAGAGGATGATTTAAAAAATAATAATAATAAAGCACAAGCCAGATGCCCAAATTAAAACACTAAATTTTCTTGGAGTTTATGTGCTTCGAGCAATGTAAATAAAGGTGAGGGCCAGGCCCCTCTACTCATAAATCAGCCTCAGCCAAAGGCTCATTCCCCTGGTTCGTTGAGGCATTTTAGCCCATCACCCACACCTCTCGGCATTTCCAGGAGACAAGGGGGAGGGCTCCATTTGTCATCCTGATTGTCCTCCCCTGGGTTTCTGGGAGCGGCAATCTTGGCGTCGCCTTTTGCATGAAATATTAAGCTCAGGGATAGAACCAGGACATTTCAATGCAGGAGGGATACACTTGGGAAGGCTGGTTTTCTGCCCTCGTGGCCTCATTTGCATTTATTTTACTCCCGACCATTTGTAATACAGTGGTGGGTGTCCATCAAATAGCTATTAACTCTTCCTCCAGCTCCTGAGGGGGCTGAGGGGGCTGCCGGGGCTGCCTCTTACAAGTTGAGGGGAGAACGTGGCCCTTAACCTTTGGTCATTCGGTTGGTGTCCTGAGCGAGCCACAGTGGATGTTAGGACTTCTCGTTTCTACTGAGTCTCTCAAGGACCCTGCAAGACAAACAGCCTTGGTTGTATGACTAGCGTCCCTTTAACTGGACTCACATTCCCGGGTTTAACCAACGGTTCCACCACTTCCTAGCACGTCATCTCGTTGGGTCCCTAGTGGGTGTTTTCTCATCTGTGCAGTGAGGCTGATACCCTTGCGGGGGCATGCAACCTTTCGGCGTCTCTGGGCCACGCTGGAAGAAGAAGCGATGTCTTGGGCCGCGCATTAAATACACAAACACTAACGAGAACTGATCAGCACAAAGAAGGTTTTAAGTACATTTACAATTTTGTGTTGGGCCACATCCACACCCATTGTGGGCTGCAGGATGGACACTGTTACAGGTTTTTACAATAATTGAGTTAATATATGTGCACCCCTGTGTGAACTGCTTGGTACCTGTGTGCTGAGGACTCAATAAGTATCAGCTGTGAACATTTAAAATTACGCCCCAGAGTCTCTCACAGAAGACCTCCAGTGCCCAAGAGAGGCTTCTCTGGGAAGCGACGACAAAATCATTTAAGGAGGAGCTAGTTTAAGTTGGAATCTTGGTTTTTCAAGTACAAGTCCCAGAGTGTTTGAAGCCTTAATATCCTCATTCGTTTTGTGGTTTGATTGATGGGGTTTGGCAGTGGCAGGGGGGACGCGCCCAGCACCTACAGCTGTCCGTCTCACCTTAAATGCGCCCGGCCGAATTCTTACCTCCGACAGCGCATGCATCATCCTCCCCGGGAGGGGGCGCCCCGCCGACTCACTGGCAGACTCTCTGTTAATTCCTGCATCGTTTTTTCCTCAATTATTTATAGCTCGCCCGCTGATGTTTCAAGCTCTTGTTGTTAAGAAAAGAGAAAAAGGCCACACGCGCTGAGAGGCAGCGGCTGAGTCCAGCACTTGCTTCTCTCTCGTTGGTCAGTTCGGTCTGGGCTGCAGGATGGGGTGTGTGAGATCCCTGGCCTGTGTCCGTGGAGACAGACAGACAGACAGAGCACTGGAATGTCACCCTCTCACGTCCCGGGGGTGAGTGAGGATTCGACATGAGAAGAACCCCTTCCATTTCCAACTGGTTGCATGACTGGACAACTCAGTTTCACGTTTGAGCCTCAGTTTCCCCATCAGTAAAATGAGAGGAAAAGAGGAGGTGGATCACCGCTTCATGCAGTGATATTTCTGGGTCGTCTGCTCCAGGGCAGGCTCCGTCCCGGGCTTACGGCGCTCCGGAGCTCCCGGGGCAGAGGGAGGGTGATGATCACGGTGAGGGCGGTGATGACACTGACATTTACTAGTGGCTTAGGAAGGACCAGGCACTATTCTAAAAACTGTGCAGCTATTCCTGTGTTTAACCCATCAATATTATCAGTCCAGGGGTTACAAATGCGGCAACTGAGGCACAAGTGGTTAAGTAATGTGTCCCTGCTCACACAGGGGCATAGCTGAGATTTGATCTTTGGTCCGGTGACCCCCACACCTGCCCCAAACCCATACTGTATTTTTAACCAGCCCGCATGCCTCTCTCTGACGGAAGCATACAATTACAATGCACTGTGACAAGTACCATGATGGTCATACCTGCAAGGTATGTCAGTATCCACAAGGGACAGTTGGCCTGGGCTGAGGTGAGAGGCTTGGTGACAGCCTGCCTGCCAAGGGGGCTGGGCTTGAGTCTTGAAGGACAGAGGGGTCTTCTCTAGCCAAAGCAGATGTGGGAGGGGCTCTGGGCCGAGCTCGGTGTGGGGGGCCAGACATGGCTCTGGGGGAGCAGCCAGTGTTTGGGTTGGGCGCCAGGTCTGGGTGTGAGGGGAGAAGGGGGCATTGAGAGAGGAAGGGAAGGACAGTGGGAGTGCAGGCGGAGGGGACAGATGTGGCAGGGTCTGGTGGACCCAGTCCAGGAATGCAGATTCTACCGCCTTCGGTGGCTGTGTCCAGTGGAAGGGGCATTGCTTCCTTTGTAAGAAAATTGTGGTAAAAACACACCTAACACAAAACGGACCATTTTAGCCATACTAAAGTCAGTGGTATCAAGTATATTCACACAAATACGGTCTAGTGCCAGAACTTTCTGATCACCTGGGGCAGAAAGAAACCCTGTGCCCCTTAAGCAGTCACCCATTTCCCTCCTCCCCAGCCCCTGACAGCCTCTAGTCTGCTTTCTGTGGCTGTGGATTTGTCTCTTCTGGACATTTCATACAAATGGAGTCATGTACCACATGCCCTCTAATGTCAGGCTTAATTCACTTGGCTGAAAGTTTTCAGCGTTCATCCACGTTGCATATCAAAATTTTATTCCTTTTCATGGCTGAATGATAATTCTACTACTGGATTATACCACATTTTAACCTCTTCATCATCTGATGGCCGTGGGAGTTGTTCCTATCCTACCTTTAGTCAGTTGCGAATAGCGGCATTGAGTGACCTTAAGGGAAGTTTTGGCCTCAGGTCAGCTCTTCGAACCAGTCAACTGTACACCTGACCCGACTGCCAGCTCGCGCATCTGTGTAATGGGGAGATGTGTGTGTGCGTGCGTATATTCACATGTGACTGTACACTGTCTACAGAAGCGAGTCTTCTGCTTCGCCCTAAATTACAACAGAAAATTAGATAACTCTGAAACTGTCTGAGGTTCCAAAACTTCTCACAATCACAGTAAGAGCTTCCTTGGGATAAGATGGGGCCGATAAGAGCATCCACTTCTGAGGGTTGTTGAGGCTGCTGACTGTGTTCCTTTATGGAAGGCGCAGATCGGGGTACTCAGCAGACCTAAAGGACCCAGGGAATGCTGTTGTGATCGCCCCTGTCACTGTCACCCTTGTTATCGGCACGGTCTTCACTGCGCCCATGTTCTCCAGGCAGCGGGAAGCTGGGGCAGGTCTCCTGAGCATCAGTCAGTCTGCGAGGGAGTCCTGCTGGGTAGGCTGTGGGTGTGTGTTGTCCACAGGAGATTTGTGACAGTGTAACTGCAGAAGCATTCCTCTTCTTCCTGCCGGTTCTTTCTGAGATACTCGCTGAGCCCTTGCTATGGGGCTGCACCACACCCCCTCCTGGAGGTGGGCAGTGGTTTTGACCTAGACCCTGTCCGGGGCATTTGTAGTCAAGTGCTTATCGCAACACACAGTGAAAAGCCCAGGCTCCAGAGTGGGTGGCCTGGAACTGGGTCCTCTCTCCACTGCTGGTTCACTGTGTGTCCTGGGCAGGTTATTTAACGTCTCTGGGCCTCAGTTTCTCCATCTGTAAAATGGCACAGTGCAGTAGAGTCCAGCACACCCTGAGGTCCAAAGGAGGCGGTGAATGCAAAAGCATTTGGTACAAGGTGACTGGTACCTAATAGGCTCTTGCCTGAGTTTTTGTCAAGAGAAGAACACATATGTGCATAAATTACATAAGTCGGAATCTCTATGAGGCATTTTAACACCCTTTGGAAGTTCAAAGAAGAGAGAATTGGCTAAAATGGAGTCTAGAAATTCGATTTGAGACTTTGTAAAGAAATAACACTAGCTCTGATTTTTCCGTGCTTCTCTGCTCCAGGAATTGAGTTAAGCACCTTTAATTTTATTATATTTGACTACATGCCTACAAAGTGGTGCCCCTTTTAAGGATGGATTACATTTTTAAGCCTGTTCAACAATCCTACTAGGGTGAATAATCCCATTTTTAGGTGACCGTAAGGCCTTGCCCAAGGTCACTCAGCATAAAAGCATTGAAGAAAGGACTTGAACTCAGGTCCCTCTGCCCCCAGAGTCCCATAGAGGGTCACTTGAGAGTGATTCCGGATGGGTCATCCATGCGGACTGGAAAATGCTTTGGCATAGGTAATCCACAAAGTGATTCTCCTTCTGCAAGGAATTTCGACTGAAAGTAAATTTGCACTATGGGAACTAAATTCACAAATTAAAAAGAGGCAGACTTAGAATGGTACAGGTGGCAGGTGCTAGCTGGAATATCACAATGGGCAAGAGGCTGGGAATCAGACTGGCGTGGGTTCAAGTCCCAGCCCTGCCACTTACTAGCTGTGTGTGACCTTGAGCAAAGCACATCGTCTCCTGCAGCCTCGTGCTTATCATCCCTAACGTGGACGTGGTCACAGTCCCTGCACGGTAGGTTTGTTGTGAAGGTCCCAGGGGACAGTACAGGCGGGGCTCTCCCTTGCAAGTACAGAACTCCAGAGCATCCTCATCACCGCAGTCCATGTGCCAGTTCGGTGGCCTAGATGGTCTGCATCACCTCTGCTCTCCCTGGAAGCAGGAGCCGTCCTGCCAGCCAGTCTGTGTAGGAACGTCCGACCACAGAGCAGATGGGCAGCCCCTGGGGGGACGCTGTCCTGGAGCTTCCACCGCACTCCCGCCCCCACCCTCCACCCCCACCTGGGGGAGGAGCCGCCAAGTGAAAAGACAGTTACTAGAGAGGAAGCTGAATCCTTTGTGCGCTGGTCCACTGGGGGCTGGACCGGGCCACCCAAGTCATTTGTCATCTGCTAATGGGGCTAATCAGTGGCCGGAGGGTGGGAAGAGGGGGGCTTCCTGCCCATGGCATACAGATCCACACCGGGGTCTCTGGAGCGGCTGGCCCTCCAGGGCCTTTTTTGTCCACAGTGGATACTGCCTTTCACAGAGAGATCTCTGAATGCAGGAAGTGTATGTTTCATCCATGTGATCTCTGAAGTCGAGCTTCGTTCCTTCCAGTCTCTGCTGGGTCTTTGAACCCTCTCCGTCTTGCAAGACACTGGAACGTAAAGAACCACAGGGGCCGGCTCCTGTCCCCCACCATGCCCCCCACTTCTCAGGACCATGCTGACTCCCAAACACCTCTCTGCTCTCACCCCCAGCGTGCAGTCTTTCTCCGCATCTCTGTACCTGCCAGTGTCCAGCGTCTGCCCCCGACATTGGCTGCAGAATGAGACCTCAGGAGAAAACTCAGGCCTTTGCTGTTTAACTCAGTTTTGCTTTGGGCAACCAGACAGAAGACGAGAATATAGCAAGCGTGGGAATGCTGCTAACCCTGGGAAAGCTTCCACAGTCCGCACTTAGCTTCCGGCTTGGGCAGAGCATGAAGTGCAGGAGCCCAGGGGCCGGACCAGGGGCCGCACCGGGGTCCTAACCTTGTCCACCGCAGACGGTCGGCTGCAGAGTAGCTCCTCCCCTCAGGGCACCCGTCGAAGAGGCAGTTTGGGAAGAGGAGTGCACAGACTTATTCCTCCTTTACCTGGGAGCTGTTGTGGTCTAATGTGCTCTGACTTCTTTAGTGATGCAGTGAGCATTGATTAAGTGTCGATCGATCAAAACTTCCTCGAGTGAGCCTGCTGAGACTCCGTCTTAGAAGGGGAAACTGTTGATGGACTTTGATTGGAGAGTGTGGGTTTGCTTAATAGTCGGCCTTCATGGGACATGGAAAAAATGTGACAAATGACATTATGTTTAGTGAAATAAGGTACCTTTGAGATTTCTTGCATTTTTGTAAGAAATTAAGACCCGTCAGACTCTGCACATCAGCTTGAAGCCTTCCCAGAAATGAAATGCAGAGAATGGATCTAGCTCTTTATTCTGATTCCTCTTATTTTGGGCAGAGTTGAACGCTTTGCTTTTGGAATCCAACAGGCCTGGTTCAAATCCTGCCTCTCTCACTTCACTAACTGTGTGGCCTTGGAAAATTTGCTTAACTTCTTTGGATGTCAGTTTTCTTACATACACTTTTCATAACAAAAATAAGAATGTTTTGGGGCATCAACGAAATGTCCATAGACCATACACGGCCCGCACCACGAGCCTTTGATAGCGAAGGGGTCAGTGAAGAGAGGTCACTCATTTGTTCGGCAAACATTCAGTGGGCCCTGACCATGAGCTGAACATGACCTGCTTCCTGTGCACAAGGAGTTAATTCTCTTGCAGGTAGGGGGTAGTCAGCACTGCCAAGTCCAGCCATTCGCAGGAACACTACTCTTTGAGGCCGGGTAGTGACCCAAGAGCAAAGGACCTCCGTGTTCCCTCGGCTCAGTCCTTCCACCTACCCGACCTGCTCCCACCAGACATTACCAGAAACTTCACCTGAGCAAACAGGAACAACACTGAGTTCCTGATGAGGTGATGTCTGGTTTTTCAGATTAAGTATCACAGGTACATTGCTAGTGTGTGCCAGCAGCCGAAACACAGGCGGGACCACCGTTTCCAAGACAACTGCCCGAGCCCAGGCCGCGTCCCCTGAGGGTGCCCCATCCATCCGCAGGGAGCCATCGTGGAAGAAATTAGCAGCGGACCCCGGGTGCGAGGAGCGAGGCTCTATTTGGCTTTCTTCGCCTTCCCGAGTGTGTTTTCTGCATGCGCTGAATTTCTTTAAGCTGCTGCACACAGTTCAGAGGGTAATACCATTAATTAGACCAACAAGGTAATGTAATGAAAGGTGCAAGCCTTCCCAGCATACTAGGTTTATCCCTGATTAGCGGAGGAGCCCCCTCCCATTGTGAAGCCTTGTTCTCCGGGCTATCCAAGGATAATGCTCTGATTGTAATTAAAACCAGGGATGAAATTCCCCTCCTCTCCCTGAGTGGAAAATGAACAGTTTGAAAGCAGAGGACTAAACTAATCACTTAGAGAAGTCAAAGAGATATCCAAAAAAAAAAAAAAAAAAAGAGCCCCAAAGAGGCTTGACTTATAATTAGCGGCTAAAAGATTTCCAGTGATATTTCATCAATCATTGTTTAAAAAAAAAGAAAAGAAAAAACTTTGAGATTGTTTTGACAAGAGAGAGTTTTGACTGAAGTTGGGGGAAGCTAAAAGCGTTACTTTAAAATGTAATTATGAGAAATTTCAATTATCGTACTCCTTTCAAAAGTCTCTCGATTCGTCAGGCAATTAAGGGCAGCGAGGTTCGCATGGCATGCAGTGGGCTTCCTCCCAGGGACCGGCACACTCGGTGCAGTGGACCGTCGCCAGCTCCTTGGAAGGGGGAGCATGTGGGGGCGGCCATCAGTCAGTCATTCGGGCCGGCCAAGGGATCTGGACACTTCCGGCAGCTCTCCTTCCTCCCTGGCTGCACCCGTATTCACCCCTGGACACCTACTGGTTTCTCACCTTTCGGGGACCCTAGGAGATTCTGAGTGATATTTGCTATGTGGTGGATTTCGATCCAGACGTGCTGCCAGTGTCCTCCGAGTATAGACTTGGGCCAGACAGAGCTGCCGCACAGAGCACAGAGGAGTTCTTTTCTTCCCGACGCTGGACAATTAGGGCCTCGGCCCATCGGGCTGAGCCCTGCTGGGAGAGCGCAAGTGCCATTACAGGCCTTTCATTCTGTGCTCTTCCTCTCTGCCGACGGTACGCATTGCACTGAGTTAATGCCTCTGGCTGTCAGTCAAACGACACCATTATTTAAATTCATCAGGGTTTAGATCCTGACACAGGCACTAAGTGCTAAGCAAGGATGGAAATGGGAAGCTTCAGCCATTAGCCAGTAAAGCTAGTCATCACCATAACCACTTGGATTTGTAGAACCCTTAACCACGCATTCCAGCAGAAGCCACATTATTTATACAAATTCTCACAACACGCCACTGTGCTGTTTAGTGCAACCCCTTGGCAGGTGAGAAAGTGGAGGTGTGGATGGATCAGGTGACTTTCCCAGGGACACTGGGCTTCCTGAGACAGGGCCAGGCTCTGCTCTCTCCCGGGCTGCCGTCGTGGCCAGGGCTCTTAGCATCCCTTCCCACCAGCACCCCAGCAGCAGCCCCTTCTAGCCTCTCCTCACGTCCATGCTCTCCAAGCTGTAGCCCGAACGAGCTTTCTAAAATGCTACTCTTTCTGTGGGATTCTGGTTCTGGAAACCCTCTGAACAGCTGTCCATGTTTCAGGATCCAGCCTGACCTCTTACCGTGGCTCCTAGGGACTGGCTGGAGGGCCCGCCTCCTTGCTCTCGTTTCGGACTATTGTCCCACAGGGGCTGCGTTCCAGCCACACCAGGAGTCTCACAGCCTCTCACTGCTGTTCATGCCTCCTGCAGACTCCTGCTTCCCTGTCCTCCACTCAGAAAACCTCCACTGGCCCTTCAGCACCACTTCCGAGAGGCCTTCAAAGCTCTGCAGCGACTGTGCTCCTACTGTGTGCCCCCATAGCACCTGCTAGCCTCTTATCATGCTCTTGGTAAATACATACTGAGCACCTACTATGCCCCAGATGCTGTTAGAGGCTCTGCGGTTAAAGCAGTGGACAGACGGATGAGCGGGGGAAGGAGACAGCAGACAAGTGTGTCTACAGTGTGGTGGGTGACACTAAGGAAAATAGCCTGCTGAGGGGGACAGAGTGAGGGTGGGCTGGGGCCGCGTCTAGATCAGGGTCATGGAAGTCCTCCAGCAGAGAGCGGGAAGGAAGTGGAGGAGCGAGCCACGGGGCTGTGCAGGGTGAGCATCCAGAGCAGGTGCAGGGCCCCTGAGGCTGCAGCCACTTGGTGTGTTGGAGGAACAACAGGAGGCAGTGTGGCTGTAACTTGGCAAGTAGGGAGGGTTGGTAAGAGCTGCTGTCGAAGGGTTAGCTGGACCAGAGCTACAAAGTGAGCAAGAACACAGAGCTAGCATGCTGGGAAGCCCAACCGGAGGAGGCGCCTCTGCCCAGGCTTGATGCGATCTGACTCAAATGTAAAGGACTCAGTCCTCACACCCTGTGCATCGCTGGTGACTGCATCTGCTCTCTTTCCTGCTGTCCATGAAGCCCCATGAGGCAGGGCCTGTGGCTGGTTTGGTCACCATTACATCCTGAGGGCTTAGCACAGTGCCTACCTCCTTAAAGGTGCCACATAAATGTATGTGAAGTGGTTCCCAGCCCAGCTGGCTTCCTCTGAGACTCCATAACCATTGACAAAGTAGAGGGGCAGGTGTTCCTGCTCTCTGTAGTGTAGCCCCCCCGCTAAAACAACCACCAGCCAAACAGGAGCTCCGCACCCAGGCCTGGCATGCGCTGGGCAGGTGCACCCAGGTGCATCGGAAAGCGGCCATTCTCGGGGGACACAGTCCTCTGCTCGCCAGGCCCTGAGTCAGTGTTTGAGTTCATTGTCAATACAGATGCTGTGTCCGACAGCTGACGACAGTGTGGATGAGGTGACCAGGAGCTCTCTCCCTCGCCTGCCTGACCTTCTTGCCCTCTCTGCCCAGGAGTGGGCAGCCGGCATCCACTCGGGAGTGAATCTGAATGTCTTCTCCGAAGTTTTTTCCCCCCTTGGGCAGGAGCACCCCAGTCCCACTGCTGGGGAGCCTGGTCTGCAGCTCCATGCCTCTGGGGGATTGGGTTCAGGTAGTTCAGGGTGCCTTGTGTGCGTTTGGATTCCGTGGGCTTGTTTGAAAGGACAACCATTTGTCGGTGGAGTAATTTTAGTTTTAGCTGGCACCCCAGACAAAGCCGTCTTTCAACACACCCGCAGCCTATAGGCAGCCAGCACTTTTTCAATGAGGTTGCAGGAAATTTGCCAAGTCGTTTGGGGCCTGTAAATTAGGCCTTGTTTAAAAATTTAGATAAAGCCCAATGTGAGAGAGAAATGCTTTCATAACACTAGAGGCAAGTTCCACTGAAAACCCCTTTCAAGCTAAATGGAATGCTTCTCTGAAAGCCCAGAGACGTGAAATGCTTCGGACGTCCAGAGAGTTTTCATTTATGGTCCCAAGTGAAGCGAGAGCATTTTCTGTGGTTAACAGTTCAGATGCACATGTCAGTGGAATTCCTTTGCAAAATGCGGGGCCTGTTGGGGCATCTATTTTCCCAAACGGGCCTGATTTCCTTTCGCCTTGGCTGTCGCCCTGTGGGGGGTGGGGACCACGGCCCCCGCTTCCGAGATGAGGACAGCCCGTGCCGTCAGCTGCATTCTTGCTGCCAACAGGCTGCACTCCCACCATTGATCCATGTGGTGCAGTGGTTTGTAGTTTGAAGTATTGTCGCATCTCCGACATTCACCCTAAAGAGACCAGTCGCTGGGCTGTCCAGAGGGGCCTCCTGAGTAACCGGGGAAGGTGCTGGCTTCCGTCCAGGAGCGTCGGCTGCTGCACAAAGCACATTCTCTCTCCCTGGGTTTGCCTTGTTTGCTGCTCCTCTCTGATGGCAGCCACCTTCTCCACTGGTGGGTCCCCCTGACGTGCTTCCATGGGGTCCGTTACAAGGAATAGAGACTCCAAGTTAGACTGGCTGAAGTGGCAAGGGGCTCTCGAGGCAGGAAGCCTCAAAGGCTCCTGGCATTTTCAATGCATGTGCAGCACAGCCTGATGACACAGCTCGACTGAGATGACCACGCCTGGCCTCCCCTGTACCTCCTCGGGGCCGACTCTTTTGTCCACAGTGCTTTTCCCCTCCTGTCCCAAGGTGCTTGCCCCTGGCTCTGGGGCGCCTTGCTTCCTCATTCACATTCAGTGGGAAGAGCTGACTCGGTTGGGTCTTTGAGAAAAAGTCCCAGATTTGGATCTGATTGTATCAGTTGGGTCACATGCCCAACCCTGATTCAGCCACTGAAGTGGGGCTGGAGGAGTGGGGGAAGGAGGGGCCACTGGCCTGGGCTGTCTCCTTAGACCAAAGCTGCCACTCTGGACACAGGGCATACCTAACCCTCACTACATGCTTAACAACACTTGCCAATTCCTGTGGTGTAAATATTTCTCCCGTGATGATTTTAAGCAACCAGAACAACGCCACTGGCATGGGGCTGGGAACAGAAGCACACAGTTGGCTCTCAGGCCAGGGCAGTGCTACATTACCTCCCCTGTCGTACGTGGACCACAGAGAGGGAGGATGGGTCCTCACATGAGGAGCAGAGAAGGGGAAGGGACATGGCTCTGGGGCTGCTCAGACGGGCCCTCCTGAGGGCGACCCAGACCCAGGTTCGCTCCTGACACCACATTCGCACTGGTCCTCCCTGGGCCAGCGGCAGAGCAGCTGCTAGTGGGTGGGTGTGTGCTGTCTCCCTGCCCCTCTGTGGAGACAGGGGAGGAGTTCACTCGGACTGAGACATTCAGGCCAAGCCAGGGCTCTCAGGCACATCCTTCACCTTTCTCGGTACCTTCAGCCACAAAATGATTCTAGGAATGCTCTCTCCCAGAGTCATCGTGAGGATTCAACAGGCTGCCAACTGTTAAGCACTACGCATGTATAAATACAAGGTGTGTTCGTTATGCCTCTCGAATGTGTCCCCCACATGAGCCACAAATGAACACTGGTGCAGTCTAGCAGACAAACCAGGAATCTGAAGTCAGACAGGCCTGGGTTCAAATCCCAGCACTGCTGTTTATGAGCTGTGTGACTATAGGGAAGACACTTAACCTCTCTGAAACTTTGTTTCCTCATCAATACAATAAGATATAATTACCTTATCCGGAGGGGTTGTTGCCAAGATTGAATGAGACAAAGCAGACAAAGGCACAATATACGTAGAAGTTCTTTTTAACCTAGCACGCACTGATTACCCCTCCCCTCAAAGTCATGTATTGCCCTGCTGGCCACAGCCCCAGTGTTGGTTTGGGAACCCGCCTTTCCCTGACTTTTAGGTTGTGAGGTTCATGGAGGGTCCTGTACCTGCGTCCTGATCCCGTACGAGTGGTTTCAGCCAAATAGCATAGTCACATTCCCTGACCATCATTACTTAGGTCAGAGGTCTGGCCAGAATGAAGCCAAGAGAGTCTGTGGAAGCTATAGGAAGTGACTCCCTCGGTCCCAGGGACCTGGGAGACTAACTGGTGGAGCTGCTGCATCCATCTTGCCACCATGAGGTGAGATCCAAGGTGTCTACAAGCCAAAAGATGGCAGAAGCCAGCACAGGTTGAGCCTGCATCAAACCCATCATCCAGCATATTCCATTTTCATACACCGTATATTCTTTAAAAAAAAAAAAACTTAATTTGAGCTGGGGGTTTCCATCAATCACAACCAGAACAGCCCTGTTTGATGCATTACACCTGAAGAAACTGAGCCTCGGGAAGGCGGTGCAGGTGGAGGAGGCCGAGAGGCCGGCGAGTGGTGGGGCGGAGATGGGACCATGCCCTTCCACCCCAGGGCCCCATCGGGACCTCGGGAGGACCATTCCCGCTGGCGCTCCGGTGCGTGCGCACAGTGAAGTGCGACTGCAGGCTGTGCGCATCACAGCTCCGCACTTCACACTGTCTCCGACACAGGGCTCACGCTCACCAGCCTGCGTCCGCCGGCTGCTCGGATTTTTCCCAGGGAACCAAGTGGAGAAAATCCCCAGGGGAACCCCCCCCCCCCACGGTCGGGAAATGTGTGGATAAAACGCACCGAAGCTCTCTGCTGCTTCTATGCAGGTGGAAAGGAACGCTGTGAAGGCACCTGGGGTCAACTCTCCTCATCCCACCTCGAAGTCTGGCAAGCGCCCCCAGGTCTTTAATAAATGTTATTTTGATTGGATTTAGAAGTTTGGAGAAGACAAAGTGACACATTTTCACAGTTCCTTGTCAAACCAAAGCATGATTGCCAAAGTGTGAAGTTTAAAAAAAAAAAAGCAGGAAAGGGAGCAGCTGTGTCAAACATCTCCATAGCAACCTCAGGTTTTGTGGGGAGGGGCCTTTGCCATCATTTGCATTTCCCTTGTAATCGTTTACAGGTACAGCGCACTAACAGAGCTGCTGAGCCTGGGGCAGCGTGGGCTGGAACCCTGGGAGAATGCATACAGTAGTGTTTTTGGTCAAAACGTGGTTTGAATGCGTGTTTTTATTTTAGGCAGATTTTAATGAAGTACCGCATCCCTTCAGTGGTTTCTCGTTCAGGAATTAGATGTGAATCCTTTTGTAAATAGAAGAATCCTTCTTTTGGGGAAAGAATTAGCCTCGTGTCTACCTCAGCAAATGCTTCCACGGTAGAACCCCAGATTTTTCCGAGAAAGTTGGACAAGCCCCCAGTGGGAGAAGCTTTCCCACTCATCTAAGTTCTGTTGATTTTCCTGCCCCACCAAAGCCACAGGTGAGCTGCATTCGAGTGAGCTGCATTGTTCTCAGCGAGGACCATGCAAATGGAACTGAGACTCCAAGTGTAAACTGCACAGGCCCCTTGTTGGCTTTGTCCTGTGGGCACCGCCCATATCCCTGCCCTCGGCCACCTGTGTCGGTGCTCTTCTTTCAAGCTGAGCCAGGTGTGGGCTGTGGCCGATCCGGAACGATTGATCGCCAGTCCTGCACCAGAGAAGTAGCTCCAGCTACTCACTGTTTATGAGAGCACCCCGTTTGGGAGGGAGGATGAGACGCCCTTCCCACCATCAGATCTGCTGATGACACTGTGGTAGCAGAATGACCCCCCAGAGACGTCCATGTCCTCACCCCCAAACCCTCACATGGCAAAAGGGCCTTTGCAGATGTGAGGTGGGGAGATGATTGTCCATTGTTGAGAGGGCTCAGCATCGCCACAGGAATGCTTAGAAGAGGGAGGCAAGAGCTCAGGGTCCGAGGCCACGTGGGGACAGAGACAGAGGTCAGAGAGACATCACTGCTGGAAGGGGCCCCCAAGCCAAGTAATGCGGGTGACCTCTAGAAAAAGGCAAGAATTTGGTTCCCCCCCACCCCCCCTGTAGTCTCCAGAAGGAACACAGCTGAATTTGGGCCTGTGACCTCCAGAACAGTAAGGTGATACATCTGTGTTCTTTTAAGCCACCGAGCTGGAGGTCATTTGTTACAGCAGCAGCAGGGAACTAATACAGACGTCCACCGCATGAAGCATTAGAATAACACGTCCTCGACTCTCAGACTCATGGGATGAAATTCGTTCTTCCTCTGAGGAGGCAGAACCTCCTGGAGGTTCTTCCAGTACCTCGGGGACAGGCGTATGAAAACACGTTTCCATGCTATTAGCGCTGGTTAAGAGACAGCTTGGAATTTCCACTTGGAGTGGAAAGAAAAACACCTCAACAACTTACCCCAGAACCTGACGGGGTGGTGAGCTGTTCGGTTCCGCCCTCGGGGACATCACGCCTGCCTCCCCTGCACTCTGCGGCCCTCCTTAGCAGCGTGCGACGCTGGGGGACTGGAGACCATGTTAAATGTGGGGCTGGCGAAAGGGACCCATTCTTCTCCCGCTCTTTGCATGCCTAGTCCCTATTACTGTCACAAGGAGTTATGCGTGTGTGTCTAGAAGGCAATGGCAGCATTTATTGTAATCCAACCAGCGTGCCCGCGCCGCGCTTGCCCCGTGCCCACACGCAAACTGTTCCTTCCAAGGAAAACTTCTCCCCGGGGGATCGATCAGAAACCTCCCAGCTCCTTTTGTTTGTTTGCTTGTTTTTAAATCAAGCCTGGCTGATAAAAGAAAAATGATCGCGGAGGACTTTTTTTTCTCTTTTGCCTTAAAAACACCCATTGTAAAACCACACATGGAGAATCTGTCTTCAGAAATGCATTCTGCGTTAGCAGGAGGTTGGACGTGTAGGTGCCGTGAAGCCTGCAGCACCTTGTAAGTGAGGCCCCTCATCTCCCCCAGTCCCAGCCGATCCTGCAGTTGGAAAACAATATGAAGGTGAAAGCAGCAGGAACCTGGTTCCTGACAGCTGTGGGGCGGGGCAGCCCTGCCTGCCTTTTGGGCTGTGGGTGCAGACAGCCCAGCCTCCTTCCCCACACCCTTGCAGCTCCGTGCCCTTTGTGTAGGGCAGGCTGGCTGTGCTCCTTAAGTTGCCTTGTGTGAGGGATGGCAGGCAGGGTAGTGGGGGCATTCTGGTGAACTAACCGCAGGCTTTGGAGGGGGCTCCCCAAGGTCACAAAACGCTGATAAGCAAAGACATTCGCCAGGGCTAGGATGCCCAGAGCACCCCCTGCCCACCTGTCTGCTCCTGCCTCAGCTAACACATCTTCCTCAGCAGGAGTCTACCCCATGCTTGGGTGGGTTGGAGAGTTCCCCCTTGCTTGTTGTACGCATGAGAAAAAAATGTTTAGGTCAGTGACTCAGAAATCAGGCTGTGGGGTCCAACTGCTTGAGGAAGAGCGTGGCTTCTCCTTGTTATGCCGCCAGTGAACTTGGACAAGTCCCCGAACCTGCAGACATCGGTTTCCCCACCTGTAAAATGGCAGGGATGGAGGGGACAGGCGTGGGACCTGCCCCAGGGGGGGTGGGAGGGGCTGTATGTTGGCTGTTGGGTCGTTTGTATTGGCTTGTGCTGAGCGTTCAGTAAATACTAGCTTTGCTGGTGTTTTGGTGTTCATGGGGCACAGTGGTGGAATGGGTTACTTTTGGCACAAGGTTCAGAAATTCGAAATCCTCTGTAATGTGTCCTAGCACTGGGGCTCCGGGCCAGCCCCTTCCCTGCTCTGACTGGGGCTCCCCCATCCAGCCACGAGGGGACAATGGGAGACCCCTGGCGAGTTCCCAGTCCATGTTGGGCAGCTAATGGGAACCGAGTCGGACTTCCCTCTGCTGCTCCTGCTCTTACTTCTCTCACCTGCACTGGGACGTCCTTTGGTCCTCCCCGAACAATGCTGACCCTCGGCCAGGTTCCCTGAGGGGATTGTTGGAAAAGCAGCTCCACCTGCACTTCCGGCGCCTACCTGCTTCAGGTGTAGCAGCTGTGTGTATGTGCTGTAGCTGCTGTGAAGTGAGCAGACCAGGGGTTGTCACCTGGGGCAGTTAGGTCTGGGTCTGGAGACATTTCTGGATGTCACCGCTAAGGGGAGGGGCTACTGACACCTAGCGGGTGGAGGCCAGGGAAGCCGCTAAATGCCTTACAGTTTGTGGGAGAGCCCGATCCGAGTGTGGAGAATGCCGAGGCCCAGAAACCTTGAGTGAGGTGACGCCACCGGTGCCGTGCCCGTTCTCAACACCTTGATTCTACAGCAGTTTATTCCATCGATGGTGTCTGTTCACACTCAGCTCTGTGGGTGCATGGAAGCTCACGGTTGCCAAGTAAAGAAAGGAATAAGAATGTACCCTGCCCCCACCCTTCAAAACCAACTTTGGCGAGACTAGGCTGTTCCACCCAGAAGAGGACGGGCTGGGAAGAGAGCAGAAGGGAGGGCGTTAGTGGGACCCCGGAGCGGTGAGCAGAACACCAGGGGTCTGGGCCCATCTCTCATGCTCCCTAGATGGGGTGGCTTGCTCAGGTCATCCCCCCATCTGGGCTTCAGAGCTCCCCAGTCCAATGAGTGGGTCAGGTGGGAGTCACTGCTCTGCTCTGAAGTTCCTAACTAGAACCTTAAAATCCAACCCAGTGGCCACCAGCCCTAACTGCCAGTGGAGAATAAATTGGAAGGTGGCATGGTCTCTGTGCCTCAGTGATGCCTTGAGCCACATGAACTGGGTGCCACTAGTGTTCATTGGGTGCTTCTGCCTCACTTCTGTCCCTGAAAATCATGTCCTCCTTAGAATCAGGACAGTGACAGGAGCAGCTGACAGCGAGCCCTCGCTAGGCACCAGCACTACTCAAACTCAGTCCCCTTCGGCCCTATGAGGCACAGGCCATCATTTCCGGCATCTTCAGACAGGAAAATGGAGGCAGGAGAAGGCTCTTCCACAGCTGCTGATCTCAGCTGGGAGAGTCAAAGGCTGTGTTCACCACCACACAGAGGGGGAGGGGCTCACCCCAGGTTGTAAGAAGCCATCCCTTTCCCAGAGCACCCACGCGTGCACCTCCTGCTCCTCTGGAACAAGGAGAAGCTAAAGAATTTAATATCCTGATGATGCTGAGTATTGGGGTACAACCCCCCTGAGGAGGGGAGAGAGAAGACCAACGGATGTGGAAAGAGGAAGGAGCAAGCTAAGGCGTCTGAGGGGAAATCCAACCTGAAGTTCAGGCTTTTCACTGGAAGACGAAACCTTAAGAGCTCCAATTTCAAAGGAGACCACTGGGGAGGCCGGGAGTCATTGCCAAGGCTTCTGAGCAGACTCGGCGCGCAGGCTGCCTGGAGAGTCCAGCGCTCTCCCGGCTTCCTCATTCCACTGTCAGCTGGCTGCACACCCTCTCTGTGGGGCAGGCTCCCCGCCGGCCCCCCGGCTATGTAATGGAGGCTTGCGGTGAAAATGGGGCCAGAGCAACCTGTGCAGAGCCAGCCCATCAGGAAGCATCAGAGGTTTTCGGGTGGGGACTGGCAGGGGTGCTGTGGGCATCGCTGTATCTCAGGGACCACAGCGATAGGAGCTTTCCCACTGCTGCACCCCGACTACCGCAAGGCACTGAGCTAAGGTCTCTGCTTGCATTAACTCATTTCAGTGCCACAACGACCCCAAAGGGCAGGCAGGATTGTCATCCCTAGCCCACAAAAGAGGGAAACCAAGGCTCAGAAATGTCACAGGACTTGCTGAGGCCACAAGGTGGAAATGGGATGCAGGTGGCTTGACTCCAGAGCCCGTGCACTTGGTCACCCCAGCCTCCTCGGCTGGCCCTTACAGCACTGGCTCTCCAGGCTGGCTGTTGGTGGAGCCGCCAGGACATTTATAAGCGAGTGCACCTGGGCTCTGCCTTCTTAAGAGGCTGGTTTCATTGCCCCTGAGTGGGGCCTGGGCACAAGTATCTTTTTGAAAGTCCCTCAGGTGGTTGTGTGGGGAGCCAAGGTTAAGAACCACTGTCAAGTATAACTGTGTGTGTGTTGTAGGTATGCACACGTATATAGGTACATAGATATGTGTGCATATTGTATTAGTTCCTAGGGGCTGTGTGACCAAGGACTACAAACTGGATGGCTTGAAAAAACAGAAGTTTGTTCCCCACAGTTCGGGAGGCTGGAAGTCCAAGATCATGGTGTCGGCAGGGTTGGTTCCTTCCTGAGCTCCGAGCGAGACTCTGTCCCCTGCCCCTCTGCCAGCGTCCTTGGTGTTCTCTGACTTGCAGACTCATCACTCCAGCCTCTGCCTCTGTGTTCATGTGGACCTCTCCGTGCGTCTGTATCTCTGTGTGCTCATCCTTCTCCTTACAAGGATCCCAGTGGCTTTAGGGCCCACCCCAAGGTCACATCTGTGGTACCCAGTGGACATGCATTTTGGAGGGATGCTATTCAACCTACTGTGTGTGTGTGCGTGTGTGTGTGTGTATGTAAGTAACCTGGGTCGTGTTAAGATGTGGCTGTCCTGTAAGGATAACTGAGACCCTGCCACAGGAGAAAACCACTGTGAGTGTTTGCTGAAGGGGAGGCAGCAGGGAGACGGGTACTCTCTCCAGGGCTAAGGTTGAGCCCCTCCTAAATGGGTCGTGCATCCTCCACCCTTCTCCTCCATCCCCCACCCCCCGCCCAACCTCTGACCCAGTCCAGGCCACGGTCATCTGTCACCTGTGTAAACTGCAGCAGTCTCCCTGCCTCCCATCTTTCATATTCTGCAAGTCTCGCCCACCTACCCACTCCACCAGCAGCCAGTCTTCATACAAGCCTAAACTTACTCCTTCTCAGCCTCAGGCCTTTCGGTGGGCCCAGTGGACCTCCCAGGCCCCTCCTCCCTCTCTTGTATCCCTCTCTCAGGTCTCCTGTCTGCAACGTCACCCAGTGCTACTTTTATTCATGTCCAGATAGTGGGGAAGGGAGGAAGAGGGAAAGAGAGGGAGGGAAACATTGATGCAAGGGAGAAATATCAACGGGTTGCTTCTCAAATGCGCCCTGACCCGGAACCAAACCTGAATCCCAGGCATGTGCCCTGACCAAGAATCAAACTAAGGGACCTTTTGCTTCATGGGACGACGCCCATCCCACTGAGCCACACCGCTCAGGGCTCCTGCGGTCTTTCTTCAGGCCATCCTTCGTGTGGTCCTTCTGCCCGGAAGGCTGGACAAATGCCACCCCCAACCCAGGGACCCCTGACGCTCTCTGCCTCCCACGGGTCTGGCTCCCCAGAGGGCCCATAGATGGGATGGGGGAGAGAAGGGGGCCCCCTGCTGGGCCCCTCCATTAAACCTCAGTAAGGCGAAGAATAAACATCCCCACTGAGGTGCCTCCTGCCACTTTCCAAGCTGGAAACGAAATGACCAGCTGTAAAACTGTGACACATTATACAAACCAGCTTAATGGCTTTCTGAAACATTAAAAATTAATATTGAGTATCAACACTTTCAGTGGTCAAATGTCCCCCGTGGAGCTCCATGTCTGGAAATTGTCCCTGTAGGGGACAGTGGGGACCATGGCTGTAGGCCTGTTTGAGGTGGTGTGAGTACCTGGTGGAGCAGAGGCCTTTTGGGAAGAGAGCTGGGCTTCGATGGCTCAGGCGAGAGGCCAAGTGCAACCTCCCAGTGCCCTGGTCTGTGCTCTCTCCAGCTGCTTGTAAATTTTAGTTTGGTTTTTTTTTTTACAACCCCAGCTCGTTCCTCAGTTTTTAATTCCGTAGGCAACACAGAGGGTAGGGCTGTCTGCGGCCACTGGGCGCTCAGACCCCTTTCCTTTGATTTTCTGAGCCATCCGAGGCAAGGAGGTGAGGCTCTCATTCCCAGGGGCCGCCTGTTGCTGCCCATGGGGTGGCACATCTCCCCGGATCAGCCTCGAGTCTTTCCGACTTCCAGAATTTGTAATTCCCTGCTCCCCACGGCCGCACCCCACTGAGAGAAGAGAGAGGTGATGTATAATGATCTCCTGAGGTCTTCTCTCTGTAAGGGACCTGGTGGCTAAGCATCCCAGAGAGAGGGGGAGGGGGACGGAGGGATCGCAGATGCAGCTCAGTAACCCGAAGGCTGCAACGGTTGTCCGAGAAACGCTCTTGGGTTGTTGGGCCTGAAACGGCAATATTTTTTAACACCCAGTCTGCTGCTCAGCTAAGTTTAAAAACACCCCTTTATATTTTGGATAATAAAGCTCAAAATTATTCACTATGTTAAGTGATGTTTAATAAAATGATGGTGTAATGAGCTGCCTAATTTGTGTTTGCCAGGTTTCAGCCGCCTGGGACCTGCTGGGGTGTGCTGGATGCTGTAGACTCAGTCACAGGTGGAATGGGCCCCTGTTCTGTGGTTGCGGCAGAGGCAACAACGAGTTGAGATTTTCCTCATCCCATGAACGGCATCTAAAGTGCCCGTGCCTCTTCCTCCAGCACACACGCAGGGTCAGAGGTCCAGAGCCGTCTGTGATGCCAGGACTCTCTCTCATTGTAGCCGTTAGCAGGGCAGGCATGGGAGATGTTTGCCATACTTGGTGTCTGTGCTGGGTAATTCATTATTTCTTAATACTTCCCAGAAGTGTCCATGTGGTGCTTTGAAGGTTCCTGGGCAAAACTCCTAAGAGATATAATTTGAAAGGATTGTACCCTTGTATTTCAAGCTCAGCCCAAATAGAAAGTTTGCAACCTGTGTGTGACCAGCAGTCAGGCTGCCCCTGGGCCTTTGCACATGCTTTTTGCTCTGCCTGGGTAACTCTTTGTCCTTACTCTCCATGCCTTCACCACCACCCCTTCATCATATTGATGCCTATTCTTGCATTAGGCCTCAAACTAAATGCCCCTTTGTTCAGAAAGGCTAACTGAGCTCCAAGGTCTCAGCTCTGCATCTCTGTGCTGTGGCCAGCACACTTCTCTCCACCATGTGTCTCTGCCTTTCTCCGAGCTGGCTGTACTCAGGCAGACTCTCTCTTTTGTGGCATAATGGGTATGGGCACCTGTGAACTCATATTCTTCGGGTGAACTTGAGGGTCTCATTCTCAGTGGTTCCAGCTCACATACTGGGTCACTTCCCCACCAGTTAAGCAATTCTACCATGAGTCTGACTGGCCAGGCCGGGGTCATAGAGTTAAGAAGGGGAACCTGTCCATCTCAAACCATGGGATTTTATCCCAGTGGTAGGGTCTACCAGAATCACAAGGCACACTGAGGTTATTAGCACCAAAATCAGGTGGGATGCTGGGCAGGCAGATGCCTCAGCTGGCCAGTCTAGCTCCCAGCGGCCCACAGGACACCTAGGTCAGTTTCATGAGAGATTCCTGTATCTTTCTGCATCAGATCTGTCTGGATTTGCCAAGGATGACAGATCCAAAATAACAGTCGTCTAAGTGAAAAAAACACTTGTCATTCTTTCCCATGAGAGCCAAAGGGGACAGTCCAGGACTGGCCTGAGGGCTCAGCCCTCCAGAGTCCTCCAGCGCACTGTGTCGGTCAGCTCTGCACTGCGCCACCCCCACGGTCGTAACCTCGAGGGCCAAGACAGTGCTCCAGCGGTCACTACCCCGCTCCAAGACACGAGACAGAAGAGGCTAGAGGAAGGAGCAGAGGAAGGACAGCAGCTGGCCTTTAGTGCTGCACCCTGTTCACACTCCGTTTACCAGAACTTGGTCATGTGGCCGCCTTTAGCGACAAAAAAAGCTAGGTGTTGCCATGAGCCACTCAAAAGCTCTGTTACACCAAAAGTACACTCCGTAAAAGATAAAATAAATAACGAATTCTCGTAACTCAGCGGTAAGAAAACCACCCAGTTTTTAAAGACTTGAACAGAAATGTCATCAGAAGTGCAGGACAGATGACAAGTAAGCCCATGAGGAGATGTCCCACATCATGGGTTATTAGGGAAATGCACATTAAAACCACAGTGAGCTACCACAACACACCTGTTAGAGTGGCTAAAATTAAAATTCGGGCAAGACCAAATGCTGACAAAGATGCAGAGCAACTGGACCTTTATGAGAAAGTAAAACAGTGCAGCCATTGTCCAACCCAGTCTGACAGCTTCTGATAAAGTGAAACATATACCCACCATGTAACTCAACAATCTCACTCCCGGATTCTTATCCTAGAAAAATAAAGACTTACCTCCAAGCCCTGGCTGGATAGCTCAGTTGGTTAGAGCATTGTCCTGATACACCAAAGCTGTGGGTTCTAATACCAGTCAGGGCACAAATAAGAAGTAACCAATACATGCATAAGTAAGTGGAAAATTTGACATTTCTCTCCCTCTAAAATCAATTAAAAAACAAAAAGAATTAGCTTCACACAAAACCCTATACACAGATGCTGGTGACAGGTCTATTCATAACAGGCCAAACTGGAAACAGTTCCAATGTCCATCAGCAGATGAGCGGATGAACAGCCTACAGTACATCCACTTGATGGAAAACTGCTTGGCAATGAAAAGTCATGACTTATCGATTCATGAAACACCTTGGATGAATCACAAGGCATTATGCTGAGTGGGGAAAACAAGCCCCGCAGTCCCAAAAGGTTGCATACCGTACAACTCCACTTACAGGGCACTGAGCAGAAGACAGGACCGCAGTGACAGAGGAAATGCATGGTTGCCGAGGGCCGGGGGCGGGCATGGGTGTGGCTGTGAGGGACAGTGCGGGGAGGTTTGGGTGGTGCAATGGTTCTGCTTCCTGACTGTGGTGCTGGTCACTTGAATCTACACACGTTAACATTCATAGAATCGTACACCCATTGAAAGTCCATCTTCCTTTAAAAAGTGCTTGTACTGTGGTCAGGGGTGGTGTGGAGATGGGGTGGGTGCAGTAGCCATCTGATCCGACTGCTTTTGCCTCGTTTTCCAGCACATTCCTTTTGTTGGGCTAGAGCAGGGCTTCTCGGCCCCTGGAGCTGTTGACATGCGAGGCCAAATAAGTGTTTGTTTGGGAGCTGCCCTGCACATTGTAAAATATTTATGTCATCCAGCCTCCACCCACTAGATGTCAGTGCTATCCTCCAGCCCCCACCCCGGGTGCGACAGCCAAAAACGTCTGCAGACGTTGACCGCTGTCCACAGGAACCCACTTGCCCCTGGTTCAGAGCCACTGGGTGAGTCTGTCTTACTTGCTTGCAACTGAATAACCTCTAGTTGGTCATTTCCTTTCTCAGAGACCCTTCTGTCTGCTTTCTCTGTCTCCATCACCTCTTTTGTGACAGCTGCCTGACAATTTGCAAAGCAGAAGTCGGAAACACCTGAAGCCTGGGCCCCTGGGGCCCATGAGACTGCTGAGCTTCTGCTCCTCGCAGTGTGGGGCGGCTGTCCCAAAGGCACCGCCTTCCCCAGATCCTCTCTCTACACCCATGTCACCCCCACTGTGTCCCCGTATCCACTACCTGGCAGAAGAAGACTGAGTCCCAAGTATTATTGCTGCCAGGTGGTGGGGTGTTAAGCCTGCTCTTCAGTTCCATCTTAAGCCAAGGTATGTCCCTCTGCTCCTTTTAAAGCTCAGAGAAGCCATTCCACTATTTAAATATCGACGAGTAACCTGCTTTGATAATCATACCCCAGGGCATAGTTCTTCCTGTTGCATGAAAAACTAATGGTCAAAACAGCCAGTAGCCAATTGAAAAATTATGTAAAAAAGACGAAAAGAAATCTAAATCCACACGCCTTCCCATCATGCCGGATTGTCTTGCCTACATTTCTCATTTCGCACGCTCCCCAGCCCAGGGTGCATATCATGGAGCCTGCCGAGTCTGTATTTCCAAGGGGCTGGGCTTATTCCAAAGGCGGCCTAGGAGTGGGAGCTAGAGAAGCACCAGTTCATTTCCGTCTTTGACGTAGGAACCGATGATGGAGTTTACAGCGTTGTCTTCAAACCAGGGGAGATCAGAAGAGCTGAAGGTCCTTTAGGATGGTGCGGCGCTCGCCAACCTTGAGCTGGTAAATGACAGGGCAGGCCAATGGGCCGCTTCTGTGGCCAGTTCATGGGTCCAGGCCAGGTCCGGAGCCTGAGGTGGCTTCTTCCTTCTACACCATTGTTGGCACACGGGAGTGGGGCGCTGCGTTGTCTAGTCACGTGTGTTTTTGATAGACGCTATAAACCTGAATCTTTAGTTGGTCCCTTGTGATTTGTGAATCCTGCAATGAATTCAGATGGAAAAGATCAGGTCTGCAGGCTAGATACATCCAAGGGCTCGAGAGGCGTGACTCCTCCCCCATGCCCGTCCTCTGAAGGTCGGCTCCGCAGGCAGCCTGCGGAGGAGGCTTAGCTCGGAGTCCCGAGTTGTCGCTACTCCTGCCATCAGCCTCCATGGGTGTTCTCTCTCCGCCCGGTCCTCGAGGGGCCTCCTCCCCAGCTGGCCTTTCCGTTCCCCCTGCTGCCCCAACGGTCCAACCAGGACAAGAGTGGGTCCCTCCTCCCCTCTGCTGAGCTGAATGAAGGTGGAACCTTCCCATTGGCACTGTCTAACCCCAGTCACAACAGCACAAAGACACACCCAAGAAGAAACACCCAAATGAAGGAAGCAGGGTGTGATGTTGTATAAATGGAACCATCCCCTTTGTGTGACCATCACCACCAGGAAATTAGGGCTGTGAATTGGGCCAGCCACTGTGGAGAGCAGTCCAGAGGTTCCTCAAAACACTGAAAATAGAACAATCCTATGACCCAGCACCCCCTCTGCTGGGTGTCCATCCAGAGGAAATGAGTTCACCGTCTCAAAGAGGTATCTGCAGACCACCCCCCATGTTCACTGCAGAATTATTCACAGCTACTAAAATGTGGAAACAACCCAAGTGTCCATCAAGGGATGAATGGATAAAGAAACTGTGTTTGGGGTATATTCCACATGGAATATTATTCAGCCATAACAAAGAAGGACATCCTGCCATTTGTGACTACATGGATGGACCTTGAGGGCATTATGCTAAGCGAAATAAGTCAGACAGAAAGACAAGTACTGTACGATCTCACTTATGTGTAGAATCTAAAAGTACCAACTCACAGAAACAGAAAATAGAGCGGTGGTTGCCAGAGCCAGGCGATGGGGCGGGGGTGGGGGGTGCCTGAAGGTGGTCAAATGGTCCAGACTTCCAGTCGTAAGATAAATAAATCCTGGGAATCTAAGGTGTATAGTATGGCGATTATAGTTAATAAGACTGTAATAATATTGTATGTTTAGAAGTTGCTAAGATGGTAAATCTTAAAAGTTCTCATCACAAGAAAAAAAATTTGTTACTATGTGAGGGAGTTGATGTTAACTGGGCTTATTGTGGTGATCATTTTGTCATGTGCACATATATGGAATCATCACATTGAACATTTTAAACTAATGCCATGCTGTGTATCAATTACGCATAGAAAACAGGACTGGAAGGAAACATGGCAGAATGTTGATAACGGTTAGCTCCGGCCGTGGGAATGGAGGTCACCTTTTCCCTCGTCAACTTCCTTGTACTTTTCAAGGTTTTCATGCTGGGGTGTGCTCATAATGGAAAACATTTTTTAAAGGAAACCTTACTAAGTGAGAAACGTAACGAAGAGAGAAAGTTCAGTAGTGACGTTCGGGAGTGTCTGTTCTTTGATGGACATCCGCAGGTTTATCTAATGTGCCAACCGCGGGGCAGCTGGTCTCCAGGGATCTGGAGGGTCACGGGCTCGACCCCCGCCGTGCGTGTCCTGGAGGAGCGCTACAGCGGGGCAGGCCGGGCATCTCCCGGTGGTGTTCTGAGCAGGAGGAGTGGGAGCTGGGACACTTCCGAGGGGAGCACTTCTTGGCCCCTCGTTAGGTAAAGGGACAGAGCCCAGCTTTCCCTTCCACGAATGCTTACCAAGAGTCGAAGGATGGGAGTCACTACTGTGGAAGCAGAAACATAGCAGAGCTTGTGGATACAAAGCGCACACAGTAGGTCACCACCCTTTGGGAACGGGCCTCTCCCCTGGGTGATTTGCAAATGGCTCGAGTCTAGTTTTGGGGGCCTGAGGCCATCCCGTCCTGTGTGAGACCCCTCTGTTCGTACCTCCACATGAAAAATAGACACTTGGATGTGCCCAGTACTTTCATGTTGGCAGCAAAGAAATTTGAATTAACTTATTTGTTCTGGCTACTTGTCATGTTCAAGTTTTCCGGAATTGTTCTCCGAACCACTCGGAATAATGACACATGCCCAAACTTCTTTTCCATTGGACCAGAGTGTGACAAGGCAGAGATCTGTCACCTCGGTGCATTGTCCACATCATTGCTCTGAGGGTGGCCAGGCCCTGAGTCCTTCGGCCCCCTGAAATTTTGTCCTCTTCCCAAGGTTCGGTGGGTAAGGAACCCTCCAACTCACACCCTTCCAGAAAGCCAAACCTTCAGACCACTGATAGTGCCCTTTCTCTCTGCCAGACCCACCCTAAATTCTTTATTTACATGTAAGAGTTGAGGAAGGTGCTGTTGTTTTCCACACTTCACAGACGGAGCTCTGAAGCACAGACAGGTTAAGCAACTTGCCCGTGGTCACACAGCAAGTCACTGGTGGGGCTGGATTGTAACCCAGGCAGTGTTCTCCCAAGCGCCTCATCTAGGGGAAGTGGTTGATAGCGAACATCGTATCCCGAAGCCCGATGGATCTGTCAGCCACAAGCTGACTGCACCTTTTGACTATTACAGTGACCAAGGATGTTTATGAACACGTGCATCCCAAGGAAGCCCTTAGGATTTGCCAGTTGGCGCAGTCACAGAAACGCTACTCTCCTAAGGATCCACTTTTAAAACCGATTTCATAGGTTGTCCTTTAAAATCCTAAGGGCCACCAGATTGGGTGTACGTGGTTTAGAGAATCAAAGAGAAGACAAATCAGCCCTGGCTGGTGTGGCTCAGCTGGTTGGACTGTCGTCCCACAGACCGAAGGGTCATGGGTTCGATTCCTGGTAGGGATGCGTACGAGAAGGCAACGCATTGATGTTTCTCTCTCACATCGATGTTTCTGTCTCCCCACGCTTCCTCTCTCTATGAAAGCAATGAAAAAAATGTCCTCAAGTGAGGATAAAAAAGAGAGAGGGAGAAGACAAATCAAGCATCCAGTCCCCAAGCACTGCCCATGCACACGGAGCGGGACAGCTTGCTGGAGTAAGAGGTCACCCACGGCGCCGCAGGTCACCACGGGTCGGGTGGCGTTCCTAAACTGTGCATCTGGGATTCAGAGGATGTCAGCAGGATGTGTCTGAAATTCAGAGTGCCATGAAGAGAGAGTCATGTGCTCTTTAAATGACCGAATCAGGCACGATCACCATGGGAGCTGAAGCACTTCCTGGCGATTCCTCGTCCCACTTTGAACTTGCCACACTCGGCCCTGTGAACCTGAGGAAGGAGCTACTGTTGAAGGTGGAACATTGTCTTCACTGGCTGGGGTGTCTAGAAGAAATATTTAGACTTGCCTTGGTGGCTGGAGGTCCAGGCCTTCCTTTACTCCGTGTGTGTGTGTGGGGGGGGGGGAGCAGGGGGCGGTGCCTCTGCCCACGTGAGCTTCCCGTCAGTTTGCCTGCGATGACTGAGAGATTCTCTGTAACTTCGGTGTCTGCCTCCCCTATTAGGGAACTGAGACTACATGGATAACAAGTAAGGAATCGGCCCTCCTCCTCCTAACCTTTGTACCAAACAGATGGGGGGGTGTGAATCCTGGAGGGCAGCGTTGACCCCCTCCCGACCCCCACCAGGCAGGGACTAGCTGGTACTAAATGGTTAACTCAGTCTTGATGAGTGGAAGCATCATCAAAAAACAACACTGACTTGATTAGATTTACTTTCCCAGATTTTGACGGGGCCTCTTTTTCCGAGAGGGTGATTGCAGCGTCCACGTGAGCCTCTGACCTCCAGCCCTGGAAGAAAAGACAAATCATAGTGTCGCCCGTGATTCTGACGGTCGGCCGCGTGTCTTCACCGGCCCTGACTACGTGGCCAGCGTGCCTGAATCTGGAGGCCTCTACTCCTCTTTTCACCTTCTGTACAGGAGAGGGGGGTCATTGAATGATGCGGGTGACCCCATGAGATGCTGTCTCGATGGAAATATTCCCCCCAAGAGGAGCATCATCCGGCCCTCTGTAGTCGGCCCTTGTTGGCTTTAAATTAGTTCCGACAGAGCAGGACGTTTCGGTACTGCAATGAGGTCGGTGCAGGGCAGACCACGAGGCCACAAATCAGGGCCAGCTTCGAGGATGAAAACCAAAATTAAAGTAAGCTGAGCAGCAGCAGACAGATTCTGTGTAGGAAGCTGTATCTCTCTGTGTGCAAGGACTTACCCCAACCATGAAATTGCGATTCTGTTTTGAACCGATGACAAGTGCCCTTCACTTTAAATAACTGTCAGCATCCTTGAAAACTTGTGTGGGATTTTAACCCAATTTGCTTTCATTTAAAATGGCCATTTCAGAGTCATCGTATTATCTTCACTCTTCGTTATTTCTCATTTAGCTCGGGCAGGGGAGTTTTCTGCCTCCTTCCTCCCGTGCTCCTCACTCTCTAGTTTATTGGTCGGACCTGCCACCCCACCCCCACCCCTCTGTCCATCCATCCAGAAGACGCTTGTTGGCTGTCTGTGTGCCAGGCCATATACCAGCCTCGTGATCATTCAGTGGGGGCAATTTCCCCCCCTTGGGAGCATTGTCTGGTGGCACTTCCGGTTGTTACACCATAAGTGAGGGAGTGTTCCGGGCATCTAGTGAGGAGAACTCAGGGATGTTGCTGCTCAATGCCCACAATGCACAGGGCAGCCCCACAACAGGGAGTTATTTGATCCAAATAGAGAATGCCAAGGTTGAGAAATTCTGCCGGCTCAGAGACAAATAACTGCACACCTGGCCCTGTGGGATTCACAGGACTGCAGGGGAAACTGACCTGCGCAGGGAACTTGTGCTGATGCCACAGGTAAGGTCACAGGTGTGTCCCACCATTTCTCCTTCAGAGAATGTGGTTCGTAAATGAGTCCCTTCATGGAGCTACGAGATTCTTTTCCGGTGTGGTCTCGTAGGATTTGGAAATAGGGAAAGAGGTTGGATGCCAAAAGGGTTGCAGATACAGGCGTGGGGCATGTTGTGGGGTGAAGGTTGCTGGCAGCTGGAATGTGGGTGAAGCCTCTGAGGCACAGGTAACAAGTTCGTACACCTGCAGGTAGCAGGCAGGGTGACAAGGGCATTGGTGGACAGCGGCTAATACAGCTCCCTGGGGAGTGTTGGGGACTG
This sequence comes from Tonatia bakeri, assembly GCA_004024845.1. NCBI lineage: Eukaryota > Metazoa > Chordata > Mammalia > Chiroptera > Phyllostomidae > Tonatia > Tonatia bakeri. The sequence continues at coordinate 60,888 of PVIA01003904.1, read as the reverse complement.
TGGCAAACCTCAGAGCAGCTGAGATAGGCAGCAGCTCCAGTCAGCTGTCTCCATCGAGAACACAAGCCCGGCATGACCAGATCCTTCTGATTTTTTGAGAAAAGCGAGAAGCCCAGACTTGATACGAAATCTCCTGAGTTTTAAATGTAAACAACTAATTCAATATTTGTTTTAAAACAAAGCCCGAAAGCACTACTCAGGCCAACAATGCATCCGCGGACTGCATCCCGTAGTGCTGATGTGGGTCCTCAGGAGTAAATGAGCGAATGCATATGACGCCCAATAGGGCACCTGGGAGACAGTAGGTGCTCAATAAATGCTGGTCAAGAGTGATTACCTTAATCAGGCCTTTTGACATTTTTGTCACCCTTAGCACGCTTGACATTTGGGGCTGGACCATTCTTTGTTGTTGGGGCTACCTATGCACTGTAGGCTGTTTAGCAGCACCCCTGGCCTCCACCCATAGATGCTGGTAGCACCCCCTTGCCCCCAAGGATGCCAACCAGAATGTTTCCAGACTTTGCCAGCAAAGCATTTGCCCAGCTAGTGACAATGTAACTCAATGCCATGAATTCTTAGGTCTCTCGGTGGGTGGGTCAGCCCCAGCTGGAGAGCCAGAAAGAGCATCTCTATGATTCTAAATCCTCCTGCCTCCCCAGGACAGGTACCCTGGACAGAGAGGTCATTTTGTGGCTCTGTTGCTCCAGAGGCCTGTGGAGCTCCGCCTTTCAAGGCCTGAGTCTTTGGTTAATGTTTACAGAGGTGTTTGAAAAGACCCAGCATGCTCACACCTGCCCACAGGCTGGCCCGCCCACCTGCTGGATAGGGGCTGGAAGGATAGGCCTCTACTCCAGGGACCCCAGAAGCACCTGTGTGTCCACAGAGATGGGGGGCCGCCCTCTCACCCAGGTCTTTGATGGAATCAGTAATGAAAGCAGCTGCTGTTAGCTTTGGAGAGCCAGTGTAAACCCTTCACTGACCCAGGCAGGTGACTCTCAACTTGAACCTGAGAGCCACCTGCGGGGCCAGCGAGAAGGGACTGCTGGGTGCCCGTCCCCATGCCCCCCACACCATCACCAGGTGTGTCTGACTTAGTGGGTCTGAAGGGAGTCCAAGAATTTGCATATTGTACCAGCTCCAAGGGGCAGTTGCCGCTGCTGGCTCAGGGGACCGCACCTTGAGGGCCACTCACCTTCCCCCCTCCACCTGGTTTCTCCTGTGGTAGAGAGAGGACTGCCTGTTCAGCTCATTCTGGGTTCTCTACCTGGGGCTGACAGACCCACCAGCAGACGATAGCCAAGTACTCGTGGCCTTGAATTAAATTGTAACTTGCTGTATAAGTACTTGGCTGGTTCAATAAAGTGAATTTATATGCCTACCAGCTTCTTTGTTTTTTAATTATTTTTCTCATTCCCTTGATAATGTAGTATATTTGGACAGGTCTCCCAGTCATTAGAATGAATTAGTGAAATCCCTCTTTATAGGTTTTTGTTTGTTGGAGCTTAACGGAGGTGGTTTAAATCACTGGACGTCGGAGCGGCCTTCTCTGGCGAGTGCGTGCATAATGCTTCATTCTAAGCAGGCTTAGCTGCTGGGATAGACAGAGATTAGAACAATTTGCTTCTCTGCTGCCGGGGAAACTGACATTTTGGGAGCTCTGATACAGAGTTGTTTTTCCAAAAAGGAAAGCCTCCTACATTTCAGTTTAGTCCCAGATAATTTATTTCAGGTGCCTGTGTGCTGGTAAGGTCCTGGGGGGTGGGGGGCAACCCCTGGGGTCAGGGGCGAGGACTTCAGGTTGGGAGGGAACTGCATGCTCATCCCAGTCTGCCGGGACTGTCCCGGGGGAGCCCTGAAGGTCCAAGCTGGGAAACCCTCCGCCCCCAGGAACCAGCCGGTTGGTTAGCCCAGCATGGAGGAGGGTGTGGCTGGACGCTTCAGGCAGGCAGAGCTCAGGAGATCTCAAAATATTGGCTTGGTCAAAATGTCTGTTTAGTCCTTTGAGTAAAATAAAAGACATATTTCTCAGTTTCACCAATACCTTTATTGATGGGGTATTTTGAGTATGTCGGCTGTCTCCCGCTATTGGCTTCTAGTGGGCAGAGGCCAGGGCTGCCGCTGGACGTCTTCCAATGCATCGGGCAGCCCCACAGCAGAGAATTATTTGGCCAAAATATCAACAGCATCAAGAAACTTTGCAAACCACTTTTGACACGTTCAATCACTCACAGCAGCTTCTGCATACACTGCACAAATCTTTTTCTTATGTTTCAGTTGCGTTTTTACCTTTTTTGAAATAATAAAGCATGATGTTGCCTATCTTCTTCCATCTTCAATGTTAAAATGGCTGCACAAAAATTCACCAGTTTTGGTACTTTTTTTAAATGCACGCTGATATGACAGTTGTCACAATACAATCTAACAAAATTGATTCAAATGAAGTTAAAGACACCTAAGCACTACAATAGCCATTGTACAGAAAAAACAAACAAACAAACAAACAAGCTTTTTGACCAACACAATAGCAATACCAATAATTCTCACCCAAGTTTAATACTCACAGACCAGATACTTGGTCTATGTGTATTTCATCCCCAAACAGAGCAAAACAGGGCTGTTCCACCATTTCACAGGTGAGGAGAGCCCAGGCTCAGAGAGTCCCCTGGCAGTCACCATGACCCCAGACAGGGGACAGCAGAACCAGTCTGGTCAAGGGCTAGGCCATCTCGTCCTTGACGGGTGCCAGCCTCTCGGGGCCTTGTTAAAACACAGAGGGCTGGGCCCCACCCCCAGCTTCTGATTCAGTAGGTCTGCGTTGGGGCCCAAGAATCTGCATTTCTCATAGGTTCCCAGGTGAGGCGGATGTGGCTGCTGGTCCAGGGACCACACTTTGGGAACACTGAAGGTCTGTCCCCCTCCGCCTGTCCTGTGGAGGAGCAGCTGTCACCTGCACTGCATGGGAGACCTGAAGTCTGCCCACCCCAAGCACTCCTGAAGGTCGGGCTTTGCCGGGTTCTTCTGTGACAAGTATGGGCTCTCAGGATGAGTCTTGGACTCCTCGATGCAGGTGCCAGGTGACCCCAGGTGACACCCTCCTCAGAGCAGCTCTCAGGCACTGTGTCCTTCAGACCCGGGCAGGGTCCACTGGGGCAGTTTGAGGCCAGCTTCTCAAGATGGTGTGGTCACCCAGTGAGGATGCACCTCCCTTTTATTGACCTGGACTGTGAGGGCAGGAAAAGCCGGCATCCTTAGGCAAAGTCATTGCAGCTGCAGGTTTTTGATGCCTGTGGGGACTAGAAGGAGAAATTGTGGAAGCAGTGGCCAGGAGTGGGGTCAAAGTATGTTCCGAGTCCCAAGCGGGCTGGAGCCGGGGCTGCCACTCCTTAGCCCTGGGACAGCGGGTGCTCTGTAGATTCCCTGTGCTTCCACGGACACCCTCTCTGCAAGGGCCTGCGATGATGTACAAACAGTGCTGGCATGTAATATGCACTAGATACATGTGAGCTGACTTTTTATCATCATGATCCTCCACGGTTTAACCAACTCCAAGCCTCAGTGTCTCTGTCTGTGAAAAGGGAACAAATGGTAACGTGGCTCGCCGTGGAAGGGGGGAGGGTTGGAGGAACCGTGTAGAAAGCACCGCACCCAGAGCCTGAATGCCTGGAGAGCCCTCAGGAAATGCCAGCTGTCACTGTGATGACCTTACAAGCAAGGGCCGTTGAGTGTCTTACAAAAACTGTAGACTTGGGAAAATAACATATATAATGATACATGAACATCAGTCAGAGACTTTGGCCCCTAAGCCATCTCTTGAACCGGGTTTAGAGTCCTGGCAGTGAAAGGGTAGCTCACGAAATAAGTCGGTTTGGCCACTGTCCACTGGTGAGTGCTTTGTGTCCTCACGGTCCCTCTGCCCACCCCTTAGTCCCCTCCAGCAGCCCCCCAGTGCTGTCTCGACCAGGATGTCCTCCGCATGCTGCTTCATGGCACCCTGGGTAACCCTCCAGGTGACACTGGAGTTGTCCCAAGGCGCAAGGAATGTTTAGAGACTGACAAGAGCTTCTACTTGGACCTGTTTTTGCAATATTTATGTTTCAAAGGAGGCTGCCAGAAAAAGGCAGAATCTAGCCAAAGAAATGTATTACTAATGGTGGAATTTGACCTATTTCTGTAGGTCATCAAAGAGAAGAGATGCCATTTAACCTTGATGAAATCTAGGACACAGTGGATTTTGGGGGTGGGGATGAATGTAATAATGGGGGAAAGTATGGCAAGACCAGGGAATGAAAATCATCATTTACCTAGCCTCTCTGCTCACCTTTAAGCCCCATGAGTTCCTTTTCCATTCTTGCTCAGGCAGCACTATAGGTTGTATCCTTTATAGTAGGTGGAAATTTCTAGAATTTCCTTGGTCTAGCCTGGGAAAGTACAGTTTTATATTTTTCTGTAAATATTGTGCAAGATGAGTGAAGCATTCCAAGCCTGCCTGAATTGGATAGATCATCTCAAAGCAAGTTGACTGCTTCTGGAAACCACGATCCCCGCTGGCCCCACAACAAGGAATTTTCAAACAAGGCAGGTCCTGGCATCTGGGAAGACTGGCTGTTTCCTTTGTTGCCAGGGAAATCTTTTCAAAATGGAAAATCCCCACATCCCAGCCCCCAACAGTCTCCAAACCAGTTGGCATTCTTTAAGGAAAAAAAATTCAAACACCAAAAACAATAGACAACATGAAACCCTGCACATTACTGTGCATTAGGAAGGTTTTCTTCCCCAACTGAAGGGATGAAAGGGCATCATTATTTTGTTTTCAAATGTGTTTAAGAACCTGTTATTAAAACGGAATTAAGCCCAAGTCCCAGGGCAGCAGCTCTGTGAGTGCCGCGAGATAATCTCGATAATGCGATTAGCGCTGCCCGAGTGGGGCTGGGAGGGGAGGAGAGGGACGGAGGAAGCTGGGGCTCTGCTGAGCCTCCACCTGCCCGCCTGCCCGCCTGTGGTGCACACACGGACGTTCTCCCCTCGATGGTGCCACCACTCCTACCATCCCAAGAGGCCAGGGGCCTCACCAGTAAGACAGATAATGTAACGTTCACCCGCTGATCCCCACGTACCGGGCAACGTGCTAAACACTTCACGTGTGTACTCTCCTTGCTTCTTAGGTGCTGAGGGTCTAAAGCAGATACTAGCACAGCCACATGCTCTGCCCCATTTTCAAATGAGAAAACCTGAGTGACTGGAACCTCCCCTAGGGTCACCTGGCTGAGGAGCCACAGAGCTGGGATCGAGACCAGGTCAGCCGGTGGCAGAGCCCTGCTGTTGATGGCCACCACTGAGCTACAGATTGGGTGGCCCAGCACTTAAACGCAGAGGAGTGAAATCTGTTGGAAAACTTTCATTTAATAGCAATCCCCACCCGTATCCTGCAACCAAATAGCCAGGAAGCTGTAATCTTCGCCAAAATGCTTGCCAGTGAGGTGAGGACAGAGGTCGTGCGGGGAAGAGGTCCCTCATGGGTGCTGCATTGTGCCTTTTGCCTGTTTATCTGGAAAGCAGAGGCCTCTCTGTACCCCTCCCTCTCTTTTTAACATTTAATTTGCCTAAGAGCAATACTATTTCTTAATCACCTACTATGTGCCTGGTACTAAGCTGGGTTGGTTTCACACATTATTGTATGTATTTGTGATATATATATATATATATAGATATATAGATATATATAGATATATATGTATGTATGTGTATATATACATATATATACATACACGCACATACATGTATACATATATACCCATATATACATACATACATGCATACTACTTCTTATCCCTATTTGCAAGTGATGAAACTGAGTCTGAGAGAGGAAGGGAACTTGACTGCCAGGCACCCAAACAAGACATGGGACAGTCGGGAGCCCAGCCCAGACCTCGGGGACACAGGAGCCCATTCCTTCTTTCTTGGTCATCGACCTATCTCCTGCCCTCTTTAGCCAGCCCTCCACAGAGCCGGCGTTCAGGACTGCTCTTCCAATAGGTTACATATTTTCCAGGGGAGTTTGCTCTTTTCTGTCAAGTTAAAAAATGCCAACATATTTTATATCCTTTTGCTAAAATGAGCTGCACGCATCAGGGTGGCTGTTACTTAAGACACACACAGAGAACATCGCAGAGGCTGGTGACGGTGTGGAGAAATGGGGACCCTTATGGACTGTAGGTGGCATGTGAACTGGCGCGGCCACTATGGAAAACAGTGTGGTGGCTCCTCGCGAAAATTAAAACTAGAATTACCGTACAGTTCAGCAGCTCCACTTCTTGGTATATGCCCCAGACCATTGAAAGCACGCTCTCACCGAGAGTATGTGCACACCGCTCTCCATGGCAGCATTATCGCAACAGCCAAAGAGTAGAAGCAGCCCAGGAGCCCATGAGTGGATGAACTGATAAGTGAAATATTGTATGTGCATACAATGGAATAGTATGCAGTCTTCAAAAGCAAGGAAATTCTGACACGTGCTACAGTATGGATGAACCTTGAGAACATTGTGCTAAGTAAAATAAGCCAGTTACCAAAAATGACAGACTGTGTCATTCCACTTCCATGAGGTACTTAAAGAGTACTCAAATTCATAGGGAGGGAAAGGGGGAGGCTGGTTGCCAGGGGCAACTGCCTTGACATCAGTTTGACCAGTCCTCTGCTTTACGGAGAAAAATCAGTGACTCTGACGCTGGTTTATGCGTCAGAACCCTCTGGTGAGCTTGCCGTAAGCCAATCACTGTGACAAACACAAGGTGGATTCCGACTTCGTTTCAGATCTCTACCGGCAGTGGGGCCTGGGAATCTGTATTTTTACTAAGCTCCCTGATTCTGATATCAACTGGTTGAGAACCACCAGCAAAAACAACCCCTGTGCCTAGAAACAAGACCAGCTCTGCATCCTCAGCAAAGCATTTGGAGCCGCCCGTGTGTCCCTGTTTCCACCCTGCCCCCACGAAGGTGGCCTTGTCCACGTCGACCCTGTAAGAGGCTGTGACAGCCCCATCCCACACCATGCCAGCAGCATCCCTGTGAAAAGGACAGCAGAGTGGGCCAGAGTCAGGCGAGTAGAGCATATGGAGCAAACCTCTCTTTCTGTTATCTTCCTGCCTGCAATCCCCAGAAATGTCCAGTGGCTGGCTACCTGTGCCAAAAAAAAAAAAAGATGCATTGGAAATGTGTTATCACTATTTGCTGCATTTCATCCTGTGGATTAGTCTGTAATCGAAAGAATGACATTTATCAACTCTGCTGGCAGAGTGATTGATGCATAAGTCATGCAATGGTTTGATTTCCGAACAAAATCAATTATTTAAGTATTTAAGTGCTGTACATTAATATTTGCAGTAGTGAAGCCTGATGTCACAAGAGTCAACCCTTGCGTGCTTCTTAGGGTTGGGGCAGGGGTGGGTGGCCAAAGGATAGACTAGGACACAGATACTGTAGCCTGGAATCAAAGCTGGTTCTTCTTGTTCTGTGATATCTCCCCTGGCACGTGGTTTCTGAATACGGAAGCAGAAGCGAGGCTCATCCTCGCCTCCCCAGGATTCCACTGGAAGAAGCCCGTGGACTGTGCGGCATGGTGCTGGCCCATTGTCCAGCATTGAACTCTCATCATCTGTGACCACCATAGAGAGGTCTTGGTGTTCCAGTGGTTGTGTTAAAGCACACGGCCGCCGCATTCGGGCAGAAGTCAGCTCCTCACTCTCCACCACTGGGGTCCAAAGGCTTCATCTCCCATTGACCCTTTGGGGGCTCCAGAAAGGACAGAAACCCAGAGATTCAGAATCTGGGGAGTGGCCCATAATTAAGGTACTATATTAACTTCCTAGGGCTGCCATGTAAATGGCCACCAGCTAGGTGGCTTAAAACCATGAGAATTTATTCCTCGTTGTTCTGGAAGTCAGAGTGCATGATCAGGGTGTCAGTGGAGCTGTGACCCATCTGAAAGCTTGAAGGGAGGGTCCCCTCTGCCCCTGCAGCTCCGGTGGCCCCCAGAGTTCTTTAGTTTATGGCAGCATCACCCAGCCTGTTTCCAATAGATGTCTGTTTGTTCTTCTGTCCCTGGCCTTCCTGTCCTCGTGTCTTTGTGGGTCCTCTCCTCTTCTGACAAGGACACCAGTCATCGAGTTTAAGGCACACCCTCAATTTAAGATTTCATCACTGAATTCTTAATCACATCTACAAAGACCCTTTCTCCAAATAAGGTTCACGATCTGAGGTTCCGGGCAGACATGAATTTTGGGCAGGACGCTGTTCAACCCACTGTAACTGTTCATCGCACCACCAGCCCCGGTGCCCACAGGACATGTGAGGAACAGAGGCAGTCAGAGCCATCGCTTTCTCTGGAGCTAGAACAGTCTGCCAGCATCCTCCGAGCTCTTGGTCTGTGGCTTCCCTGAGACCTGGCCCTTTCAAAGGGTGAGACTCACCCCGATGAGGAGGCTAGAAGATGAGCGAGGGGCGGGGGGGGGACCTATTCAGCCAATGACCAGTTTGCTTCTAACTGCCAGAGCCCATGGAAGTTCAAAAGAGTGTTGTTTTAGCAAGAATGTTAGAGGATCGGGTTATTCTCTTCACCATGGACCCCCGCGTGTGTGTTTGAGGGTCTGGATTAATCCATAGCGCCGGCACACTGAATAAACTGCTTTTCCAGGCAGGCCGGCTGAACCGATCTGACTTGAACCTCAGGCAGATTCTCCTGCAGGTTGTCAGGAATCTGGGACAGACAGAGGAACGGGAAGGGGAGCCCCTATGGGACTCACGATGCCACCTCTGTGGGAAGACTCCCGCTGAAACCTCCACACCCAGTGTCTGGAGGTGACCAGATAACCGCCGTCTGCAGTCCAGCTCCCCCTGCTCTGTGCAGATGCGAGCTTCAAAGACGGAAAGGAAAAGCGCGGAGAAGAGACCTCCCATTCGGGTTAGAGACCGGCCCACACCACTCTCGGTGGTCGGACTTCCCTGGAGCCAGACCAGAACAGAATCCTGGCTCCCTGCACATAACCCCTTCAAACCCCTCTTCTTCGTTACCAGGAGTGACCTCTGCTGTGACAGACTCAGATGGGAAGATGACCAAGTTGGAGAGACCGGCCATTCCGATGTCACTTAAAAATGCTCTGCTTCTATGGCTCCGAAGAGAATTATCTGTGCCTCTAAATAAGTTCTTCAGTCGACAAGAAAGAAAATGGTGCTGGGGGAAGGGGAGATCAAAATCCCTAAGAAACGCAGAACTTTATATATAATTTTCTCTCGCACAAATAGAAGGATCTTGAGTGAAAACTCAAGTACAGCTCACTCATTCTGGCCGTGGAACAACAGTCCTGCCTCAGAAGCTGCTTGCACGTCCCTGCGTGAGCCCACCCGTGGCTCGGTGGCTGTCCTCTGTCATGGCTATCCCGCATGGATGAACCCCCTCCGCAAGCCTTTACTGTCAGCAGCCCTGGCTCCCGCATCCCGCATTTTCAGGTGAAGAAAGGCAGGTTCGCACCCTTTCATTTCTCTTGAGAAGCCCCGAGGGGCTCTGGAAATCCCGTGTGTGCACCCGAGGAGACTCCATGAGCTCCCTGGTCCCCCTGCCCCAACCCCCCCCCCCCCCCCCCCCCCCGCCAGACGATGTCACATCACTCCCCTCTCCTGGATCAGCAGGATTGGGACACAGGAGAGATCCAGGAGCGGATGGCTGTGCAGAGTGATGGTGACAGGCTGCTGTGGCGCGGCCGACCCCAGGCCCCTGAGGATGTCCACGCCTTAGACTCAGAGGCCGCCCTCAGCTGAACCGAGAAGTCCCCCTAAGAGTGGGGGGGGGCATTCTCTTGCACGGACCTGGGTGTTCTTCCTTCCATCTCACTTGGCACTCTCACCACTGCGCACTCACCTTCGTGTCCTCACATGATCTCGCGAGGACCTGTGTGGAGGGGCAGAAGGATTTGGGGCCCCGTATCTCCAGTGAAAAAACCAAGGCCTAAAGTCACAAGGTTACCTCCGAAGGTCTTCTCACCCTCAGTGCACAACTCCTCCTTCCTCCAGACAAGCCGGTGAACTCCTCAGAGAGGGTGGACCATTTCCTGCCCTCACCACCCCCAGCACCTCCCTCCCCAGCGCCTGGGTAAAGAGCACAGTGTCCTCCCCCTCCTGCCTCCCCTTCCTCTCTCATCCCCCTCTGTAAAGCAGGAGGTATTGCCTCCTTCCTTCCTCATGGGACTCTGGTGCTTCTTTAAAAACCTATCAGCAGCTGCGTACTGGCGCACAGGCAAGGTGAGGGTCTGTCGCAGGAATTCCGACTGTGAATAGGACCTCCCCTTCTAGGACGAGCATCTTAGGGCTCTTACTTTTGAATATAAATAAACAAGAATAGATGCATGCTCACGACATGAAGCCAGCTGCAGCTCATCCCGCTCCACGTCAGTTTGTAACTAATCTGTGATGTGTGTAAAGGAACTGGGTTTGGAATTCTCTCCTCCCAGAGTAGAGCATGGAGTGGAAGAAGGAGACCCTGGAGACCCTCTTTGGCAGAGACCATTTATCATGGTCTTGGACAGAGGGGGGCTTTTGAAGATGTATGCTATTCGTAGGTATCTCTTAACCCGTTGTTACCGAGGAGATTTTCCCATTACTTGGGAATGATGGGAATTACTATAAAAGTAATTACAGTAAGGGGGGGGACCCCCACTGGAGGCAGGGAGCCTAGTCTGAGTGTGTCCACCGCCCACCCCTGCCCCGACTTGGGAAGCACTCGCTCCTTCTCCTGGTGGACGGATTTGGTTCGCATCTTCAGTCAGCTCAGGCCACTAACGGGTTCTGCAGGGATTTCAGACAGATACCGAGAACAGACAGAGTAGGCTCAGAGCTTTGACTGCCGGGCCCAGTGTGTCACTGACTTTGACACCTTGGAAGCAGATGTAGGTGTGGAGGTAGCACTTCAGTAAATTTATTGGGAGCAGCAAGAGTGAAAGGCAAGGGGAAGAAGAGGATCAGGCAGGGGAGGCCTTGACAGAGTCTTGACGAAGCTCGGGCAGCCTGTGGGAGCTCCAGGGGGAAGAGCCATGGAGGAGCTGGCTCTGGGCAGCAACGCCAGCCCTCGGACTGACTTCTTGCTCCACCCTTGGCCGGGGCCACCCCGAGAAGAGCAGGACCTTGGCTTAAACACCGAGGCTGATGTCGGTCTTCTTTTGTCCTCTTCCTACCTCTAACCCAGTGGTTCTCATGCACAGCAGCTTGTCCCCTGGAGGACAGTTGGCAGTGTCTGAACACATTCCTGGTTGTCGTAACTGGACGAGGAGAGGTCAGCGATGCTGCTAAGCATCCTATGGGAACAGATCATCACAAAGACCTGCCTGGCCCAAAGCGTCCACAGTGCTAAGGCTGAGGAACCCTGCTCCAATCCGATGCTTTTGATTTTCAAAGACTGGAACGGAGGCCATGGGAACTCAGCCTCTCACAGTCAAAAGTCTCTTGGCTGAAATTCTCCTTTGTGCCTTTGTGTTGAAACAGTTTGGCACAATGTGAATTAATCAGCAACCAACCAACTTCTCCTAGGCACCACCAACCTAACAGGTTACCAAGAAGTAGAGGTTTGTCCTCAAGCAGATTACTGCTGTCCTGAAGAGCTCCCCAGGTTTTCTCAGCCAGAGAACAGCCGTGGAAGATGCCACCTCTTGCAGGGTGACAAGGGGGTGACCCTGCCATCTGGTCTCGAGGTGTTTTATCTGGCTCACACGTTTGCTTTTCCTTTATTTTTAATTCAAATGCCATGAGCAAGAACTTAGACTCTCTAATGTATATAAACCCTCCCAAGATACTCCATCTTTGTTAGCCCCACACCGCAAGCCCCACCCCTAAAGACGATGTGATTATTACCCTTAGTCTAAGGCAGTGCTTCTCAAACTTGAGCGAGCCTCAGAGTTGCCCAGCAGCCTGGTTAGAACAGATGGCTGGGCCCCACTCTAGACTGTCCATGTCAGGACATCGGAGGTGGGGCCTCAGAATTTGTGTGTCTAGCAGGCACAGCGATGCCGCTGGCTGATCCTGCCGGTCTGGGGACCACACTCGGAGAACCACTGGGGAGGCAGCGATCCTCGAGTGTTAATGTGCATCAGTGACCTGGGAAGCTGGCTAACAACTCCAGGGCCACAGCCCCACCCTCGGGTTCTGATTCTGTAGGTCTCAGCGGTGGCATGGGCGTCCGTACTTCTAATGAGCCTGCAGGTGACCCGGGTGCACACCAGGGGTTTGGGAATCATTGCTGTGAGGGTCCCAGGAGGGGTGGGGACCACTGCTTTCTTCTCACATACCTAGTCTGCATGTGAATCGCCCAAGGATCATGTTGAGATACTGATGCTGTTGGCATAGACCTGGGCACGCGCCTCAGATGCTGCATTGCTAACCAGTTCCCAAGTAATGCCCATGTTGCTGGTCCAGGGACTTCCTTTGAATAGCAAGGAGTGGACTAGTCATTCTTGGCCGGGTTGCTTTTACCCCTCTGAGAACACTGGCGATGTCTGCAGACATTTTCGGTTGTCACAAAGGGGGGTTATGGGGTACCACAGGCATCTATCTAGTGGATAGAGGCCAGGGATACTGCTAAACATCCCACAATGTACAGGACAGCCCCCAGCAAAAGTGTGATCCATCCCAAAATGTGAGTAGTGCTGAAGCTGATAGCCCCTGGGCAGACAAGGGCATGGAGAAGTTGACTAACCACTAATAAATGGGCCAAGGGCTCCCTGGAGGAGGGAATACTCAAATAAGGGCCACCATCCAATATTAGGTTTCCTTCAGGCACAGTAGGGCTGGGGTATAATCCCACGGTTTCCACCCTCCCCTGATCTTGCCTGTCCCTCTTTGTTTTCTTTCTACCCGACGCAGGCTGATATCTAGTGTATGTATTTTGCTTAACATGTTTCTTATTTTTCTTATTTATTTATAGCCTCCCCTATTGAAATATAAACTCCAGAAGGGCAGAGACTTCTGTTCACATGGTTCGCTTTGTTATCCACCGCACCTAGAACAGTGCTAGGCACATAGTAGGCTCCATAAATAGGTATTAAATGGGTGGCTGGATATCAAGGTCTTTGGAGAGACAGGCAGGAGACTGGTGCTGGGCCGCAGGCTAGGGAAGTGGCAATCCATTTGCTTCATCCTCTCTCCTTCACCCATTCATAAAACACACATTAAAGACCTGCCTCGCGCAGACCTCCTGGGCACACGCTCTCGATCGGTCCGTGGTCAGGCGGTGCCTGGGCCACGTCTGCTTTCCTGGCCTCTCAGACTCTCAGAGGAGAGCAGCAGAGTGTTCCCCAATGGGCAAGGAGCCCACATTTTTTAGTGCTGTTTAAACATCCTAATTTCATGATGCTTGCAAAAGAATCTCTGTGTAACACAGGAAAGTAAAAATGAAAATAAATGTCTCCATCTCCTTTAATGCACTGCCTTTCTTTTTCTTTTTAAACCTCATTTCCATCCAGAACGTTCTTGCCCTGGATTTTCTTGCCTACTGAAAAATCGGCCCCTGAACAGTGCGTCTGTGACCGCCGGGGAGCGAGCCGGGAGTGCGGTTCGCCTGTTCGCTGGACACTCTGTGTCCCCAGCAGCGCCAGTCTCCCGGCCGTCTGCGTGCCTGCCTTCGGACAGGAGATGATTACACAAACACACTCTAGTGATCGCTGACCTCTTGTTCCCTCGGCCCTTCTGCAGCCTAGAAATGAGCATCCCTGCCTGGGAATTCTGTCCTTTTTCTCGTTGGGGGCGGCAAGTCGCCCCCACGGGGTTATTGACTAAGCCGGAGCTGGCGGGATGTGTCTAATGTGTGTGCTGTCACAGAGGTGAAGACCACAAAGAGCAGAGCAGCTCTGAGTTCATTTGCATTCCCTTGGAGGCTCGGGAACAAAGGCTCCTCCCCACCCCACGGCCTTTGCTTCACAGTTCACTGATTTTGGTTCATTTCCTCCAAACTGAGTAGTAGATTAAGAAGGGGAAAAAGGCCATGTTTTTATTCCTGCAGTGTCCTCTGCCCGGCAGTGTCAGTGCCCCTGTCATGTGGACAGGCCCTCGCTGGCATCCGGGGAAGGAAGGGCCTGTGAACGGGTGTTGTCCCCAGCCCTCCCCGTCAGCAGGTCAACTCCACCACCATCTGGCTCGTCCTTGGAGAGCAGGGAGCCGAGGGTCTCTGCAAGCTCAGTCGTCAGATCCTGCCCACAGAGTCAGTTTACCCCTCCCCAGCTGTACCCAGTATGTCACCCGTGCTTTGGTGCAGAATTGCTCTCTGGCAAATGTAAGCAGACAAAGAATGTATCAAAGGCAGTTGGGGACTCACAGGACCTCCAGGGTGTCCGAGGACCAAGGGGCAGCCACACAGCAGACGCATAGTAGGTGCTATGCCGAGGTCTCGTTAAAGAATTGGTTTGCAGGGATGCCGGTGCCACCACCGCTGGGCACAGGTGAAGTACAGCTCCCCACCCCACCCCACTGCCAGCCCCAGGGGCCACCTCTAGGCTGCTGGCACGGCCGGCTCCGGGAAGTGAATGGAGCAGCTGTGCCCTTGCCCAGGATCTGCCCCGTGCCCGTTTCTCCAGCCACAAGCTCCACCTTGGGCTTGGACACAGTCTGATTGTGGCAGTCCAGGTGACATGCAAAGGAAGCCAACCAAGAGACAGTTCCTCACTTTTCATTTGGAAAGAGGTCGGCTCACCAGGTGGGAAACTCCCAAAACTCAGGAAAAGTTCAGCATGACACCAAGGAGTGACAGGTGCCCAATAGCCTGGGAAAGGTTCTAATCTTGACATTTTGCATCATGGAGAGCTAGAGGTTTCAGGGTACCAGCGAGGGACACCTGTCCAAGGATCTCATGACCCCTGGCTTCCCATCAGGGGCAGGAATAAGCTAAGCTGTGCTCAGATTTGCTGGCCTCACGTCCAGTCCTTGGCCGAAGGTGGGTGCTACCGAAGCTCTGCCAGTGCTGGACCCCAGGGGACCAGTGGGGTAGTCGGGCAGTTCCGAGCTCGAGCAAAGGACTGGGGTGGAAAATCTCAGCCACTGGTCCTTGGCTGACTTTGGGACACTGCTGTCAATGTCTTCATGGCTGCGGGAGTGGGCCCTCACCTGGAGGTAGACGGAGGTTTGGTTTATAACAAAACCAGTTGGGAAATCATTTTGTCTACAGATGTGCTCGGTGAGGTTTTTTCCCATCATTCCAAGTGCCTCATGGTGGCATGGGGACCAGTCCCTCAGTGCCGGTTATTTGAACAGGGTGACTTGGCTACAGTATTTTGTGTAGCCCATTGGGACAGCTGGTTCATTCCTCCTCTGGGGACACCGTGGCTGCCAGGAGCAAAGGCCACAGGCTGTCACCAGGCTGTGGTGCATTCATTCTGACCTGCCATTGGAGGGGCAGCTGGGAGGGAGCCCCAGAAGTCACAGCCTGAGAGTAAGACACAGATGCTCAGCAGCAGGAGGAGTCCTGAGGGGTGACCCCCAGACATCTGGTGGGAGGTGATTAGAGAGGTGGTGGGTGAGGCCCTGGAGCCTTTGGGAGCGTTGTCTAAATCGCCCCCTCCTGCTTCAGCTTCACATCATTAGCCCGTCTACTTGGAAAGTGGTCCTGGGTCTTCCGCGCCTGCATCCTCAGTGCCTGGACCACTGTGTGGCTCCTGGTCAAGGGGGGCAGCCTGACCCCTGACTCTCGTTTCCTTTCTCTTTTCTTTCTATTACCTGTCTCCATCCTGAGAACGAGCATCTCAGAGCTGGACTCTGTCGTCTTCTTCTGAAGCTGTCTCCCGCTGCTTCCAGACCTCACACGCAGTCGGTGCAGAGTAAATATTTCGGTGAATGAACGCTGAATAAAACTATGTGCTCAATCACTACTGGTTCATTGCACACGAAAACGGGGACTTTCCTGCAATAGCCAAGGTTGTCCTTGGACACTCCGGCCCTGCCTGTTGCAGGGCAGGGCTCCTCTCCCCGCGTGGATCATTGACATCTCCTCTTGCTCTGATCACTGGTGGCTTTCCTATCGGCTTTGCTCTCTGTCTCACGTACGGTCAGCCCCTCCAAGTTTCAGCACAAGAGAACCGAACAGGGACAAAGAGCCTAGGGGAGATACCTGACCTGGTCGTGTTAGGAATGAACGGTGGGGGTGGGGCAGTGAATGGCACCCGCCCCTCCAGAATCCCCAGGCCTGGCCTTCAGGGTGAAACCAACTGTCGCTGGGTTTGCAGTCAGTAGGAAGGAGCCTCTTCCCTCCTTGGATGCTGGCACCGAGCCACTTGGAGTCGGCTGCCGACCCCCCTGCTAGGCGTAGGAAGCAAGACGATCTGTAATTACGCTCACTCCTCTGCCCGCGAGACCCAGCTGACATGCTCTGTGAGGTGCTGCCGGAGTCCCTCTGCCAACACGAAGCCCCGGCCCTTCTTCCCTCACTCTGAGCCTGAGGTCGGGAGGGTGGGCCTCAGTCCCTGGCCTGTGTCTACGTAGTGACTCTGTAGGCAGGTCACCTCACCTCCCTGAGCCTCCGTTCCCATCTCTGTAGTGGACGGGGTCGGACCTGCTCTGTCCTCCTGCAGGGAAGGTTGTGAGGGTGGAACAGGCACCGCAACGTGCAGACAGCACGACGCCCCCCAGTCAATGAAGGACAAACCACAGTGGCATGTCCACACTGCGGAGTGTTGTTTGGCAACAGAAAGGAATGAAGTTGTGACCTGTGCCATGACGCGGACGGACCTGGACGGCACACGGGTTGGCTGGCCAGTGTGGCTCGGTCGGTCGGAGCATCGTCCTATAAACCGGCAGGTGCCGGCCCAGTCCCCACGCACAGGAGGCACATGATCTGGGTGTCTCTGTCACACCAATGTCTGTCTCTCTCTCCCCACGCCCACCCCTGCTTCCTCTCTCTAAAAACAATGAAAAAAATGTCTTCGGGCGAGGATTTAAAAATAAATGAAAAAGAAATTACGCTAATTGGAAAAAGCCAGACTCAGAAGGCCATGTATTGTGAGTCTTTCCTGTCGGACACCAGAGTGGGCAGATCCGTGGGCGAAAGCAGATCAGCGGCCCCCAGACACCGGGGGAGGGGCAGCAGGGAGCGGCTGCTGGTGGGCGTGGGGTTTCTTTCTGGGCTGATGAAAATGCCCAGGAATTGTGTAGTAGTGATGGCTGCACAACTTTGCAATATACTAAAAACCACTGAATTGTATACTTTAAAGAGTGAATTCTGGGCTATTAGAAGTATAGCTAGGCAGCAAAGGAAAGAAACACACACACCAAGTCTAGGAAAAGGGCTGAGTCAGCTCTAAGGATGTGTGCCTATAAAATGTCACCATCAACAGCATCATCTTCATATCCCAGCATTTATTTAGTGCCTACTGTGTGCCTGGCACTGTGACAAGAGCTTTGCTTGTCTTGCTTTGCATAACAGAGCTTGTCGTTTTTATTTTTTGTAAGACTGAGAATCAGAAAGAGTGAGTCACGTGACCAAGGTCATGGGCTCCTGAGAGACCAGGCAGGGGCCCAAGCCCAGGTCTGTCCAACCCCCAAGCCTGGACCTCTTCCTTTGGCCCGTGCTGCTATGCCTCCAGTTCAAGGGCCTCTGAATAGAACCAAATGTTTTATTTGTTCAGAGACCTGGCCATTGTCTAACTGAAAGTGGTTCTTAGAGCCTAAATGAGGGCACCTAAGACTCCCCTTGGAAAGGCAGAAGTATCTCCATGGTCAGTCTAAGTGAAACTTCCAAGTGGTTGAAATGGACTGGCTCACCAATGGCTCACACTTGGGACTAGCAGCCAGCCTCTGGCCTGGGCCGTTAGGAGTGGAATCTAAAAATTCCAGGAGTGGATGACAGATTCTAAGGCACCTCAGGGACCCTTCCCAGGCCTGGGTGATGTCAGGCACCCACCACCCCAAAGCCGAGGGTAGCTGCCCCAGGGTTCCCTCTGGGAACGGTCGAGCATCAGCTTGGGAATTACATCATATGGAGAGAGGCCACTTCCAGGCCTGGGAATTATTGATGGGGCCCCTTTGAGCCAGCTCCCTTCTGTGAAGAGAGACTGAAGATGAGGCCTGCCAAGCCCAAAATAGCTTCAAGGTCTTTACCAATATACCAGAAAGCTGCTGAGCGGTGACAAGAAATGGTAACAACTAAAAACAGCATCACTGGGGAGAGCAAGGGAGAGCAAAGGACAGCAGCCGGCAAGGAGACATCTAGAACTTCCCATGCAGAAGTGGACTGTTTGGGGGCCTGGGCTGCTTTCCATGGCTGACAAGGTCAGACCCCAGATTCGTGGGTGACTGCTTGGTATGGGACAAGGGGCCCTGAGGGTTAAGGGCTTTGATCTTAGCTCCTTCCTACCCAAATGGGCCGTGTCATTTCAGAAACTCTGGACTCACCCACTCACGACCACGATCCCTTGCAGCTCCAAAATCCCATGATGCAGTTTCAGTTTGAAAGAGTGGCATTTGCAGTTGTTACTTTTTTTTTTATTGTGGTGAAATACATGTAACATAAAATTTAGGGCGGTGGCCACTCTGAGACGTGCAGTTCAGTGGCGTTCAGTGCTCTCACATCGTTGTGCAACCATCGCCATCGTCCCCTCAGACCTTTCTCATCTTCCCAAACTGAGCCTCTGTCCCCACTAAACACGGACTTCCCGTAGTCCACTCCTCCCAGCCCCTGGCGCCCTCCACTCTGGCCTCTGTTGCTATGAATTTGCCTCCTCTACACACGTCGCATAAGCGGAATCATGCAACTTCACCCCCTTGTGTTCGGCTTATTTCACGCAGCGTAACGTCTTCCAGGTCCAGCCACGTGGAGCATGCAGCAGGACTTCCTTCCTTTTTTAAGGCTGCATAATATTCCATCACATGCATATCCTGTATTTTGTTCATTCTTTTTGTAATGGAGAAAACTTTCATTTAATAAAAAGAATTTTTAAAAGAACGTACAATTACCCAACCCAGGAACTCCATCAGCTCTTCCCTCACTCAGGCAGGACGCGTTTGGCTATATCAGTGCTGGTGATGCCCCAGATCCAGAAAATCTCAACACGCAGACGACGTGACACAAGGTGGAATTCACAGTTGTTTTCACTGTAAAAGCCGGGAGGCATAAGGACCGTCACCAGCTCGCCGGCTACCCTCAGCACCTCCTCCCTCTCATGTCACCTGGCTTCCCATAAGTCCATTCAAATCTTGGCCATTTCTTTCTCCAGAACTGTTCCTACTGGATTCCGAAAAGCACATCTGTGTGCTTCTGTTTCCCAGCTCTTTGTCATGTGCCATGTACTGAGGGTTTTCCATCAGACACTAGAGGCAGGCAGCACCTGCTGCCTGCACAGCGGGCTGGGGACTATGAGCCGGAACCTGTTTATTTGGGCTCCGACCCCGGCACCTTCCCAGGACCTGGGAGCTGCCGAGCGAGTGTCTCGTGGTGGGAATGAACCTGAGCAGAACAGGCAGAGCTTACTTGCCTGGACGGTGAGTTTCTTCAGAACTGCAGAGAAATGATAAAGGCCTTAATTAAAACTCGGTCACTCATATTTGACGGCCGTGGCCTGTCCCCCGAAAGGAAGCAGAAGTCGAATGCACAAATTATATTACTGGGCTGTTCATGCAGAAATGTGGTGCTAAGATTTCTCACGCGTTCTCTATGAGACCCCAGCTCCACTTACCTCTAGGTTTTCTTGGACCCTCCGAGGGGCACTCGTATCAGCTCTATTGTTTGGGGGGGATTTTTATCACCGAGTTAGCTAAGCACAGGTGGGATAATATATACGGAGACCTTCATGTAACCACGGTGCCGCAATGCCCTATGTTCTGTGTTCCCCGAGTGAACTCTGTTCAAGTTTCCCTGAGCCAACTGAGTCGAGGGTTCAAGAGCAAATAGTTGATCTGGGAGTTTCCAGGGACACCAGTGGGGCTTCAGGAAAGTCAGACATGGAAGGAGAGACAGCTGGAAAAAAGGGAGCTTCCAAGCCAGTGACCACTGGGGGAGACAGAAGCTTAATCACAGGGGGGGCATCCTTCAGAGTTAGCAACTCCTACAGGTGAGGGAGCTGGGTCATTTATCCACCAGTGCCATCAGTGATCGGTGGGAGAGTTTTCATTGTTCTGTGACCCTCCTGGCCTGCTGAATGGGTAGCAGTGTGAGTTCCGGGAGTAAGAGAAGGCCCTTAGGCAAAGGAACGCAGGCAGTGTGCAAAGGCTAGGGGATATGAGCAAAGGAACCCCTGGTGTCTTCATAGGACCCAGGGCTTCAGAATGCTCTTGGCCAGCAGTCTGCTCACCCCCAAACCTGGGCCCTGTGCTTGCAGTGGTCATTTGCTTAAGAGTCATTTACAGCCCTGACTGGTGTGGCTCGGTTGGTTGTAGCATCATCCTATACACCGAAAGGCTGTGGGTTCAATTCCCAGTCAGGGCACATAACCTAGGTTCCCGGTTTGGTCTCCGGTAGGGGTGCGTATGGGAGGCAACAAATCGATGTTTCTTTTTCACATCAATGTTCTCTCTCTCTCTCTCTCTCCCCCTCCCTCTCTCTCTCTCAAATCAATAAGTGTATGCTTAGGCAAAGATTTTTTAAAAAAGAACGATGTAGTTATTCCCCGTGTTCATGCCAGGTATACAACTCTCTAATGGAACTAAGTTGAATGTACAGATATTTAATGAAACTGAGGCGAAAACTTAATTGGAGTAGATCCCTTTTAAAAATGCTGCTCTGTTGGATCTGGTCCAGACAACCGTGGACAGCGGAGAAGGGAGAAACACAGGGTTCTGGAGAGTAGTTGTTTCTCCCTGTGAAGGAACGCACACTGGACATCAGAAATGATGAGTTAGGGGGGTGGGGTGTGTGCATGTGTGTGTTCAATTCTCATAAATAGTCAGTGAAATATTCCCAAAACTCAGGGAGCCCATGGGGAACATGTCTTGGAGTTAGCGACCTCTACAGGTGAGGGAGCTGGGTCATTTATCCACCAGTGCCATCAGTCACCCATGTGAGAGTTTACATTGTTCTGTGACCTTCCTGGCCTGCTGAATGGGTAGCAGTGTGAGTTCCAGGAGTAAATATTCCCATTTCATTGACTATTTGTGAAGAAACTGAGGCCCACAGGACATGGCTCCTTCACTGACTGGAAACGTAAAAAATCGTAGTAACGTCAGCCCCACCTGTCACCTTCTAGCAAAGACAACGTAGCAGAAAATTCTTGGCAATCTCCCTCTGCTTTGCCAGATATCAGGGCCTAGAGGGAGGCCCGGAAGAGAGGCCCGGGCCCTGGCCTTGGCTGTTCAGAGGCCTCCAGGTCTGGGACTGTGACCGCAGCAGGAGTAAACATCACTCAGAACCTCAGTTCGAGGGCTGCAGGGCCTGCAGCATCCACATCAGTTCTGATGGCCTGTGACTGGACTAGGTCTGGATTCTGCTTGCAGGAAGAGCTTTCCGAGGAGCAGAGCTCATTAACCAAGCTGTTAGCAGCCCCCCCGGACTGGCTGGGTCTCTTCTTCCATTTCGTACGGGACCCCCGCAGAGCTGGTGTGGGAACAGAGCTCGCGCCAGGAGGGCTGGTGGGATCAGACGTGCCTGGAGGCCTGTCGGTGAGGGACGTGGGAAAGGCCGGCACGCGGCTCTCGGAGGCAGCTCCTGCTCACCTCCAAGTGGAAACGTGACCGGCTCACGGTGCAGTTACCAGCATTCAAAGTAGCCTTCCTTGTTTTCACTGAGGTTTTATTTGCTTTTCTTTTTTTTTAAGGAACTATCAATTGGCTAGTTGGTTGGTATGGTAATTCGGACACTTAAACGTTCAAGGGTCAAAGTGGTAGCCTTTTATGAAGCTGGGCTGAAGGGGGCATGGACCCCGTTTACTTATCATTTACTGTGTGCCAGCTGTGGTCAGGCCTGGGCTACTGCAGGCGTGGGGCTGAGACATAGCATCTTGTTGGACAAAAAAGGGGAGTCAGCAGGCACGTGGAAAGTGCTGTGTGGGAGGCACACACAGAGAACTGTGGGAGCCCAGGGCGTGGACAGCTTCCCCAGCTCCGTCAGTGGGGTGGGGGCACACTGACAAATATTCATGGGAGGCAGCCTCTGAGCTGAGTGGGAAGGGTGCAGGAGAAGAACGTCTTCAGGGAGTTTGCTGGGGCCTAAATGTAGGAGAGAAGCCAGACAGATCAGTCTGGAGATGGAGACCAAGTCCAGCCAGTGAGGCCTTTGGATCTTGCAGACAAGCTGGGATTTGACCCTGGAAATAGTCACTAGCTGTACCTGCTTTTTATGGCATGGAACTTAGCTGCAAGTGGGAGGCAGGGACTTGGGTTATTTATCTGTGGAATAATATGTCATATTTTAGGAGTTTTCTATGCATTTTCATGGGGCCAAAATTGAGAGGCAAATCCACTCTTCAATTTTAATTCTGCAAAGCCAAAAGACAAAAATTATTCTCTTTGTTTTCAACGTGAAGACCGCAGTCTGTGCCCTGGCCCCACGCCACAGACTGACGTTGGGATTTTGTAGCGCTCCTGCTGCTTGGGGTGGCCAGGGACTTGACGGCCACCACTGATTGGAAGACGCTAACAGGGCCTGATTCTACCCCCACCCACCATCTGGCCACGTCTCTTCACCTGGAATCCTTTGCTGTTACCATGTCCCTCCCTCTTGCCTCTGCTGGTCTTCATACTCAGCCTCTAGCACCAAAGCGACAGACTGATGGACATGCTGCCCATTTGCAAGACAGAGTTCTAGTGTGTCCAGCCAGCACGGTGGGGAGAGCGGGGCTGGTTCCAGCTCTGTGACCCTGGGCACCCTCCCTCACTGAGCCTCTTTCCTCACTTAAGAGAAAGTGTTGAACTTTGAGAACCTGTGTCTGTTCTGTTCACTGCCATGCCCCTCAGTGCCCAGCAAAGAGCAGGCGCTCAGTCGGGATCTCTAGAACAAACGCAAGAACCCCTGGCTTGGGCAGCCCCTGCCCCAGGCAGACACCCAGGAGAATCAAACAAGACCCGTGCTCCCCAGCACCTAGTGGGGGAAATCAATGAGGAAGTCAATGATTGGAACACAGTGCAAACATGTATAAGACACAGAGAGTAGAAAACGCAGTGGTTCCTGGCTGGGCTGTGTGGAATTCTTTGATGCTGATGCATTTCAGTGGAGAAATTGTAGCAAAAGGAGGAAGCTCGGCCGGACTGCGCAGCGTGTGAGTGTGCACGGAGGGAAACTCACCAAGGCCGTTCAAGTGTCCATCCTCTCCCAACTCACGGATGCATTTACTTGTTATTCCATATGCAGAAAGTCGTGCAAATTATACACGTATTCCCTTTCACGGTTGACATGACGCATTTGGGCAAGATCGTTTTTCTCCTTATAAAAACAGTGCCAGGAACAGTTTGTAGGTAAAACCACACTGAGGTTTGTGTATTACAGGTCGGGAAACTGACAAATGAGTTGCTGCTCAGGACCTGGTCTGGCAAGTGACTTGACACCCAACTGACAGCCGCCAAAGGAAGTGAGATCCTTGCTCCCCACCACGCCTGCTTGTGGAAGAGGCCGCTTCCCTGCATTCACCTCTCGGGCGAGGTGTGGGTGGAGGTGCTGGAGGGCGTTGACTGCACGGGAACAGTTCCTAAGCCAGCCAGCATTCACCATCAGAGCGCTTGCTTTGGAGGAGGCTGGGGATGGGCAATAGATTAAATGTAAAGGCTCTGCCTGGATTAGGCCCTGGCAGGCCCCCGCCTACCCTGCTGGAAGGACCTGGAGTTATTTCCCCTGTGAGAACCTGGCCTGTGGCCAGGAGGAAACAGAAACAGGGGCAGGACCCTCCTCGCAGCCCGGAGCCTGGAGCATCATCCCAGCCCTCCTCACCAGGTGGCAAGGAGCCACGTTGCTGGAAAAGCCCACGAACTCCCTTGGGGCTGCTTAGCCCCCACGGGGATGCGCTGAAGCTTTGTTCACAATGTCCAGCTTGTCGGCGGGCAGAGGGCATGGGGAGACCCTCAGGCAGCAGGGGATGCATCGAGACTGGCCAGTGGGAAACGAAAGCTACATGCAAAGCCAGGCACGTGTGTCACTGAGCAAAAGAACATTATTTCACGGGGTTATTCCTTTTAAACAGAGTGAAACGGGCATCAACGTGCCTGCAGAGCTTCCAGCTTCTCTCTGGGAAACAGACTCACTGGATGGCGGCACCTTCCCCTCCAAAGCTGGCGGCACAGTGGCGAAGTCCGTTTTCAAAGTTGGCCGGGATTCCGGAGGCCCGGCTCCACGGCAGCAGAAAGCTCCCTTTCTGGCTGAAGGGACCTGCCGCGTGGACACTGTCACTTCCTATGGTCAGATAAACGGCAGCTGTCCATGAACAAATAAAGGTGGGCCGCACTTTTCCTCTGGGAGGCTCATCACAGTCACAGGTTCTGCCCACACCATGAACTACGCACAGGTGAGCCTGCGGGGCTTGCTCCTGCCCTTTCTCAAGTGCCTGCTTGGAATAGACGAGGCCCTGTAACAACATACACCGGTACGGCTCACACAGCAGCGAACCTGAGATGGCCTCCGAGGAAGCCCTTCCTTGGGAGCCCAGATCTCAGGAGGCCGTGGAGCTGACGCAGACGTTGGGGAGAGAGGGGCACACTGCGTTTGTATTCAGGCTGAACACCCAGCTGGGAGTTCTCCAAGGCCAGTCTGAATGGGAGCATCAGGACGGGATCCCTCCTTGTCCCCAGAGTCATTCCACACTCCAGTGGCATGCTCCGGGCGACACAGCCCTGGCAGGCCCACAGGGGTTTTCCTGCATTCATGTTCTCCTTTTTCTAGTTCTTTTTAAATCGGAGAAGAAAGTCAGGTTCTGGTGTTGGCCAGAGCCATTCACGGAAAAGGACCGCTGCTCCCTAAACAAGCCAAAGCCCTTCTCAACAGGACAGCTTGCTTTTACTCAAACGATCCTCGTACGCCAGACATAAAACTCCTCAATAACGGTGCCTTAGATAGGACTCGGATATCCATAATTCATTGAAGAAGGCAGACTCCAGAGGCTGCACTGTGGTTTATTTTAATTTTGCATAATTGCACGCCCCCGCCCCAGGCTGCACACGATGATTCACAGAGAGCTTGGGATATCTGGTCCGTATTCCTCACTCCTGGTCTCTTATTACTCTTCCTGATTTTGCGGAGTCATTTGCTGGGTAAAGCCATTTAGAAAACAAATGCATATTTTTAATAGCTAATATAGAATTTACATTTATACCTCAGGTGCATAGGCGGAGTGATGTGGTAATTTAGGGCAAATATATAATTTTTAGTCGTGGCTGGGGATTACTCTGCCGACAGACAAGTGCTGGCTTAGATATTTAAACCAATGTTAAATTTTTTAGAGCTTCGGGGATTTTTGACTATGGATGGATGGCTCAGTACTTTCAAATCTCAGGTGGGGGAAAATGTCCCCAATTTGCCTTTTACATTTAGTGTGTTAATGTGTGTTTAGGTGACTTAGCAATTTATGGCTAATTCGTTAAACATGCTTACAGTGTATTGATGAGTTTACCGACCAAGGTTTCAGCAGTATATCTAAGGTATATGTGACCCTACACTGTGATCCTATATATGTGTGCGCACATGGACGTGCACACAGCATGCACGTCTATAGTTTGTGTTTTGTGCACAGCGGTGGGCAAAAGTAGGTTTACAGTTGTAACACAGATAAATAATACAATAATTAATAACATAAGAATAAACTGTGATTTGCATACTTATAACTGTATGTAGTATGTATACATGCACACAGAAATATATTAGCATGTATGTATTCATTCTTCTAGACATCTTTCAGTGCATATATGGAAGAATAACAAAATACTAACATAGGTTGACTCGGGGTTTATGGGGTTTTGCTGTCTGCAGCTTTAAGCAGGACCATTCATTCTTCCCGTGGAGAGCCTGTGACGAGACGAGCCGGGTGGGAGGCCGATGCTTGACCCGGACCCACCTGAACAGACAGGAGAGCCTACCGCTGTGCATTCACGTCTTGTCGGTTCCTTATCCAGGTCTCAGCATCCATTTGACTCGTGTTGGTCTCCTCAAGGGTCATTTTTAAAGGCAATGCAGATAAGTCTCTGCTTAGGTCACTACGTAACTACCTGTGACTTTGACTCTGGTGTCCAAAAGCCCCGCAGTGATTTGTGAGGATAAATGGACATGACAGGGTCTCTGCTCCAGAAGAGCAGTGGCCCTCGAACTGCTTTGTCCTTCGGACAGTGTGGACGGACCACTGGGAGAGGCAGACTGTCGGCTTCCCCGTCACTGCCTCCCTGCGCGCTGCTCTCCTGAAACAGCTCCTGGACGCAAACGTGGGGGAGCGCCCCGTGACACTGCTGTTGGCGATGAATTTTTGGGTTGACATCCACAGAAGGGCGGCAAAAGCAAAAATAAATAAGCGGGCCTTTATTAAACTAAAAAGTTTCTGCGCGTCCAAGGAAACAATCCACAAAACAAAAACACAGCCTAGGGAATGGGAGAAAATGTTTGCAAACCACGTATCTCACAAGGCATGAATATCCAAAACATGTAAGGAACTCATAAAAGTCACAAGGGAAAAAAATCCCTGAATAACCTGATTTTAAAAGTGGGCAAAGGACTTGAACAGACTTTTTTTTTCCGATGAAGACAGATAAATGGTCAGCAGGCATATGAAAAGGGGCTCCACGTGACTCGTCACCGGGGAAATGCAAATCAAAACCGCAGCGAGACATCGCCTCACACCTGTTAGGACGGCTGTGGACGAAAAGCCGCAACAACGAGTGCTGGGGGGACGAGCAGAAGAGGGAGCCCCGTGCACTGTCGGTGGGAACGCAGACTGGCGCAGCCGCTGTGGAAGGCAGTATGGAGATGCCTCAGAGAATTAAAAATAAAACTACCATATATTCCAGCAATCCCTTTTCTTGGTACATATCCAAAAGAAGTAAAATCATTATCTGGAAAGATATTTGTTCAGTGCAGCATTATTCAGAGTAGCCATGATGGGAAACGACCTAAGTGTTCGTGGATGGATGAATAAAGAAAATGTGATAGACTGTGTATAATGGAATATTATTATTTAGGCTTAAAAAAATAAGGAGGCCCTGGTCAGTGTGCCTCACTCGGTTGGAGCGTCATCCTGTAAACCGAAGGGTCGTGGGTTCGATTCCCGGTCAGGGCACATGTCTAGGTTGTGAATTTGATCCCTGGTCAGGGCACATACGAGAGGCAGTAGATCGATGTTTCTCTCTCGTATCAATGTTTCCCTCCTTCCCTCTCTCCCTCCATTCCCCTCTCTCTAAAATCAAAGGTGAGGATAAAAAAAATCTTGCCATTTGTAATAACACAGATGAACCTGGAGGATAATATGCTAAGTGAAATAAGCCAAACGGATAAAGACAAATAGTGAATGGCATCACTTATCTATGGAGCCTAAAAAATAAATAATTGAACCCACAGTAACAGAGAAGAATGGTGGTGACCAGCAGCTGGGGGTGGGGAAGTGGGGAGACTCTGGTCAAAAGGTCCAAACCTTCAGTGACAAGACCAAATGAGTTCGGAGACCAAATCCACGGCATGGCGACTACAGTTAAAAATGTATCGCATATTAAAATTTGCTAAGAACATAGATCTCAAGTGTTCTCACCATCATAAAAGGTAACTGTTCTGAGGTGCAGATTATGTTAATTAGCTTGACTGTGATAATCCTTTCACAAGGTACATGTATATCAAAACATCGAATTGTGCACCTTAAATACCTACAATTTTTGTCGGTTGTACCCCAGTAAAGCCGGGGAGAGAAAACTGCCTTCAGAGTGAGGGAGGCTGTGGTCTCTCCAGGTGGTGGGTGGGTGGGTGCTCTGGGAGGGACAGCAGCGGGAAGCATCTCTGCCACCAGGAGGCAAAGGAAGCCACCGCGCTGTCCTTCTGAAAGTCTAGATCGCAATTGCCGTTCAGTGGACCCCATGGTTCTGTCTGCACGTCGAGAACCTCTGCTCAGAAAAGGATTACCGTCAGCCCTCACTTAGTGTCGCTGACACGTCACAAAACCACTTCTACCACAGGCGAACTGATCTGTGGAAATGGGCCGGAGGAAGTCAGCTCCGGTTCCTACGAATCAGCCTGCGCTACAGCAAAGTTGGTGCAAGTCAGTTTCCAAGAACCTGTCGACAACGCTGAGTGAGGAGTGACTGTATTCCAGCGTTAGAGGGGAAACTCTTCAGTCTGGGTGCTGGACTTGTGGTCTGGTGCTAACCCGAACTTGGATGGCAGGGCAGAGTCACAGGGTGTGCTGCCTGAACCGGGGCCCAACCACTGCTGGCCCAGAAACTTATTTTCTTTGTGTAAACAACCTGCTCCAGATCTCCTTGACCTTGGCCTTCCCTCTCTCCCCGTAAATCCGTTTGTGTGGGAGTGGCTGTGTGCACAGGATTCGGCTTCTGCCATGCATGTCACTGGGTGTTCGACGGAGGCCGCATTGTCACTTTTACTGACAGAGGCACCCTTTTGTCCTGGGCGTTTGGAGACAAGTCCAGAAGAGTACTCCAAGAAAGGGGCCCAATATTTATCTCTAGACTCAGCGCATTGAGTTGTGCCTGTCGTCCAGGCACTCGGCTCGGTCCCCATGACGAGAGCCTGGCTGGGGGACTCTTCTCGGGAGGGCCCCCTGAGCCAGCCACACCGCAACAGTGGTGGCCACACAATGGGGACGATTTAAGATGCAGCGCGCAGGCAGAGCGTTTTCTTAACTCTGGCAGGAGTGTGGCTTCAGCACGGAGCTAGGAGGAGATGGTCTATTAATCCTTTTGACATTCCCTTTGAATGGCATCATATTTCCATCCTGTTAAGCTGTTCGGCCATTGTTTATTGGTCTCCCTCCAAAGAAGCAGGACCTCTGTGGTGCTGAAGCTGCAAAGCGCTGCCCGGCTCTGTGCCTTTAAGAGGACGGTTGACTTCAGCCTGCGAGCTGACCTCCACCTTCACAGCTCTGAGATAAACTCAGGCAGCTCCCAGCGGCCTCCGCGGGCCCCTCTGTCAGTGACCCAGCAAGGGGTCAGCGCGCCTGGTGCCCTTTTGTTGGAATGTTGAGAAAAGGAAGAAGAAAACGCACATCTGGAGAATGGGAGGGGGAGGGAAGGAGAGGTGGTCGGGTGCACTGAAGAATCCAGAACTCCAGCCTGGACTGTCTCCACGCCTCCACCCTTCCTGCTTGGAGCTCCCCGGCTGAATTGTTCCTTCACGTGTTCATCCATTCGTCAGACACCTCTTGAACCCAGCGCAGTGCCCTGTGCCAGCACAGCAGGTGGGCCTGCGCCCTGTGGGCCAGCCACCTGGGAGTGGGATGGGTGTCGGCGGAGGGAGGCGGGAAGTGTCTGGAGAGCAGGGTTTGGAGACAGAGGGGCAGGGCTCTGAAACCCGACTCTGCCACTTGCAGGCTGTGTGACTTAGGGGAAAGTCACTTCTCCTCCTCGAGCCTCGGTTTCCTCATCTGTAAGGTTAATAGGGGTTCCTACCTTAGAGCATTTTTGAAAGGTTAAGTAACATCCTAGGAAGACAGACACTCAGTGATTGCTGGGTTCACTATTAACGCATGTTATAAGTTGTAAGAGAGCAAGTCCCTGGTGCGAGGAGGACACGTCACAGGGAAAGTGTCCTGACGAGGGGACGTTTAAGCCGGGAGTCCCACTCAGTGTCTTTCTGAGGGTTTACCACTCACGTGAATTCACCATCTGCCAAGTTTGCGCTTAATTGGGTCCCTGTCTCCTCTGCTAGGTGAGAAAGGCCTTGCAGGCAGGGAGTACACCTTGTACATCTTTCTAGCACTTTCCACCACAATGAACGAATTGTATTGCTTGCCCTTCATTGAGCAGCCTGAGAAGTAAGGGACCTGGCACTGGGGGGAGACTTACAGATCAGAGTCTGTCACAGTGTGGTCCCAGGGACAGTTCCTGCGGGCCCTGCAGTCGACGTGCTGAATCTTGTTACCACGCCACTTCCTCTTTGCCCAGTGAGGTGCCAGGGGCAGAGCCCAGCACTCTTGGACTGTGAGCAGGAAGGTCCCCCACAGGCTGCCTTCGCCCAGGGGGTCAGAGGAATGCGTGGGAGGAAAGCAGGGAGCACAATGCCCCAGTGACTCTGGAATGTCGCCTCTTTCCTTTGCCTCTGCCCCGATTTCATGCACCATTCACTCCCACAGGCTGTAGCAGCTTTCTGGGGTGCTGCCACTGTCACCCCACCACACACATGCATAGCTAGCATGCATGTGCCATGACTTTTATGTAAAGATTTTACTTATTTAGTTTTAGAGAAAAGGGGGGAAAGAGAGGGAGAGAAACATCAATATATGGTTGCCTCTCACGTGCCCCCTACTGGGGGCCCAGCCCACAACCCAGGCATGTGCTCTGACTGGGAATTGAACCGGCGACCCTGCGTTCCCAGGCTGGCACCCCATCCACTGAGCCACACCAGCCAGGATCACGTACCTTGACTTATACAAGAGGTATGATGCTGGAAATCTGTTTATAAATCTTGCTTGTTTTGGTGAATACAGTAAAAAGTCTTTCCAAGAGAAGTGTTAATATACAACAAGTTATACATAATTCAGTTTTCCTTTAGCTAGGCAATTAATTTTGCATGAACAGTGTTTTTAAATTGCCACCCATGCTGAGCTAGCTTCTTGCCACATGAGCCTGAGGCCTCAGAAGTTTCTGAGGACCATTCCTCCAGGTCCTCCCTCCCGCATCAGTGACCAAGCCCTTTATTCACTCTGAAAGTATCGCTGAGCACCCCTTGCGTGCCAAGCCCCATGCCTGTGAAAGCACAGAGTCAAAAGCTGAGAGTTGTCCTACTGAGTGCTGAGAGATGTGTACAGGCAATTGATGGGGTCCCCAGCCTGGGGGGCATCAGGAGAGGACCCAGGCAGAGCAGTCTGCCTGAGCCTGGGGGACAGTGGGAAACCATGCTGTGTAAGTGTGTGAATCATGCTGAGCTTAAGAAAGTAAGCAGAGAGTAGCAAGGAAGGAACCGGGGGTTGAGGAAGGTCTTAGCCATTACGGCAATGGGATGGGCAGCATGAGGCTGGAAAAGGAGTCGGGTAGGTGCATCGTTTAGCGAATAAAGCAGTTATTCGTGCCCACTGCGCCCTGGTGGGGCTGGTTTGGGTGTTTGTGGCGGGAGCTCCCACACCACAGGCCGGTGGTTCTCCAGTTGGAGCGTACTTCTGAATCATCTGGGAGGTTCGATGAAACCCAGGTGGCCGGCGCCCACCCCAGAATCTCTGAGTCGGGTCCCGGGTGGGACTGGGAACGTGCATGTCTAACAAGCTCCCACCTGGGACAGTCCCTGCCGGCCCAGGGGCCTCCATTGAGAACCACCGCCGAGGGAACTGTGAGGTCAGCCCAGAGAGGCAATGTCCCCTACATCCCGCAGGAGAGAGAGGAAAGGCTAGGGAGGAGTGGGCAGGAGCCAAGTAAAGCTCCCAGACAGGGGGTCCCGGAACACGAGCTCCTGGTCCCCAGTGATCATTCCCGGGGCCACCAACCCTCCCCAGAAATGATCGCCTCCTTCTCGTAATTGTACACCATTTGGTCTCATCTGGAAACACAACCCGTTTCCCTTTTATTTTTAATCATTTCTGTTCCCTCGGAGCATGAAGACCACCCAGTGAAGGTCTTCTTTGGTAAGCATAGTTTCTCACTGATTTAAATTCTCACGGCTTTCTGGTCACCTTAGGAAGCGTCATTCATGGGCAGCAGCTCCTACGTAACGTGGCAGCTTCCCCATCCACACCCCCTCTCTGGTCCTCCCACCCCCAAATTTAATGACCCATCAAAGACTTTAGCCCACTGACAAGAGTGTTGGTGGGAAGGGCCCAGAGACACAGCTCTTGTCGACACAGGGAAGCCCCCATCTAGACTCTGACATGTCAAGTTGTTCTGTGTTGACACCGCGGTCCTGGAGTCCCAGGAACCCTCCCCCAGGATGGCGCTCTCTGTCCCGGGCCATTGGCTGTCACCCACCTTCCCTTCCCCCTTCATCTTGTCTCAAACCCGATTTGTTTGTGGTTCTCGCCAGAGGACCCGGCAGAGAGGCTGCCCCCCAGAGCATGAAGCCATCGGAAGTAGAAATGGGGGGCAATGAGGTGGAGTGGCCAGAAAATCCCAGTCCACCTTCTCTGGAGTGCAAAGCAAGATTGGCCACACCTGGGCCAGGTTCCTGAGGTTCGCCTGGGTCTTGGCTTCTTCGGGATCCTCCCCAAAGGCCATGGCTCCCCAATATCTAAGGAACAGGTCTGATCTCAGTCCACAAAATTAGTGCCATTTTCTGCGCACATTTTAAAGATTTTACTTAGTTTAAAACGTTCCACTTCCCTTTCAGCTTTGAGCCCTACTTGGCCTGAGCGGTGGGCATGTGCCAGTTTAGGTGGGGGTGAGGAGGCGTTTAAAGTGCCCAGGGGATGGGGCCAGGGTGGGTGTGGCATGGGGCATCTGCTCCTGATGTCATCTGTGCACCCAGCTGTCTGCTAACACCTCTGTCACCCCATCTGGCCGTGGGCCGTGAGCCACTCGGCTGCTGCTGATGTGCTGTTAGGATCGGGGACTTGCTGCCTAGAGGCTGTCCCATGACGTATGGAATGACTGCCACTGTCCCACCCATGTGGGGCTTCAGCAAGTTCATCTCTCAGGACCCAGTCAAATGTCACCTTCTCCACAAAGTGTCCCCCTTGGGAACTCAGGGGACTGGCTATGAGTGATACCACTCAGCACGAGTATCTGTGGCGGAACCCTGTATGTGTGTCTGCCTCCACCCCCTCTGTGGGGCCGGCCTGCTGTGCGTCCCTGTTCCCAGAACACGGCACGGGCCCAGGTGGAAGAGGGAGCGGGCAGAGTTTGCTGAACAAATTGCAAAGAATGGTCAGACCTCTGGAGCTGGCTGACCCCAGTTCTGGTCTCCCACACATCCTCAAGATAATCAAACGGGCGAGCACATTTGAACTGACTGGGACAAGGACATAGGGCTTGACAGATGAGGTGACAAGAGCTCCAGAAGGTAAGTCCCATTTATAGCTACGCTTCCACCCCCTGGCCGTGGCAAGAAAGAAAGTTCCAGCAAATGACTGCTGGATGTTCCTCAACAGGACAGACGTGATCCCGCAAGCCCCAGGAAACTCCCTGACTGAAGGTCCGGCATCATGAGATCATGACAGATGGCAGGAGATGACAGTGGAGCTGACCTTGGGCCAGCACAGCCCTCGGCGGAGAACTGAAAGGCAAGGACAGTTCGGACTGTAGGGCGGACCAGGGAGGAGCCGGAACACTCAGAGCCCAGGCTTCCGAGGCTCACTTTCCCCGGGAAGCGGCGTGGCCCCTCCCTGGCCCTTCCCAGTGAACTGGAGGCTTGAGCGGGCTGCCCGTCGCTCCATGTCCGCGTCAACAGATCCGCATGGAGCGCGATGCCTGACCTCGGTCTGGGCCCGGGGAGACGTGGGAAAATACAGACAGTCTGCGGGCTGCTCTCTCGAGCCTACGGTAGGGAAGGGATGTGCCGTCCAAAACTTAGCAGCAAATAAGTAAGCGAGCTCCAGATTGCGAAAGTGACAGCAACAATAAAAACAGGCCATGTGGCACGGAGGGAGGATGGGTGGGACAGCTCGTTGACACTGGGCAGCCACAAAGCCTTCTCGGAAGAAGTGTCATCGGAGCAGGACGTGGGGTGACAAGAAGGAGCCAGCCGGTGGCGTGCTGGTAAACAACCCTCTCTTAAAAGAAAAGCACGATTTAATAACCCTCTCTTAAAAGGAAAACGAAACCAGCCCTGAGGTATACAGCGTGCCAGTTTCCATGGCGTAAATCTTCCCACCAAGGCCCATTTCAAGCTACCGCCCTGCGGTCATGGAGAGGGGTGTGCACAGCCCGCTCTGGTGAGCTGGTGGTGGTTGCACAGCTCTCACTGGGGTGAGCCGTGCAAAGACGGGAGGACAGACAGCAAGGGCTGCGGGGGTCATGCTGGAAAGAGGCCAGGTCCCCCAGGGCCTTGAGGGCCATAGGACAGAATCGGGATAAGGAAAGTCTTTCAGAGCCCTGAGTGGCAGTGGCAGTGGCAGTGTACCAGGACGGTGCTGCTAGCAATGTCACTGCCAGTGGCAACGACAACACAGCATGATGAGGACTGGGAGCACTCGCCCAGTCGTTGATGAAAAGTTGCCAGCCCAGACCCGACTGGTGAACTGGTCAGACTGGGCTCATGGCCCCAGTCTTTTTCCTGCCCCTGCCCCAGAATCTGGCGGATCGGGTGTTTCCACAGGAAAACAATGTTGTTGTGTCAGATGAGTCCACACACCCACCCTCTGCTTGTGAATGTCCCCAGGACGAAAGCTGAGTGTGTGTGACCCGTATCTAAAATCGCAACAGTGTGAGAACCCAGAAAAGATTCTGGCCAAGGCAGCTCCTGGCCCCTGATGATTCGCTGTCAGAACAGTCCCAGCCACGGAGACTGGAAGGAGCCGGCAACCAGGGCGTGATCGCCGTAGCCGGCTCCTAGTGAGGGGTCAGCTGCTCTGCAAAGTGGGTCAGGCGGGCCGAGTCTTCTCAACAGTTCTTGTCTCCCGTCCCTGCTTGTCCCCAGAAACCATCACACAGAGGGCCCGGTGCCATGAGCAGACTTCAAAGGGACGTCTTGCTCCAGTGAAGAAGCCAAAGAAGATTTCCATTAAGGCTGCTCATTTATTTATTGGACTTTTCAAAAGATATGCCCCCACGTCCTCTGAGCATGGATATATAATTTAAAACATGTGGCATCTGAATAATTTTTAAAAAGCAGATTAGTGTCCTCCCCCAGGTACTGTCCATCAGGATTCCACCCAGGGAGGAGAGAGGTCACAGGAAGAAGGTGATCCCCTTACCCCATCTCATATTTCCATTTCCCTCCAGGCTGCCCCTCCACCTGACACAGGTGTATCCGTGCGCATGGCTATCTCCCGTCTCCCAGTGGTTGTCAGGGGGGGGCCTCGCCTGCGCATCCGCCACCCTCGCTGGGCTGCAGGCCCCTTACCCTGCTCTTCTGCAGGCTGAGGCACATCCTTGCCTCTGGTCGATTTTCCTGAAGGAACAGATGGGGCTGCTGTCTGGTTATCCATCACCGGCCCTGCCTGTAGGAGGCTGAGGCGGGGAGACCCTCTGAGAAGATGAGAGGCCGGGTTCTTTGTTTGCTTGGCCTTTCCGCTTGGGTCCTAAAGGTGGTGTTTTTAAAAGGCTCCGAGGTCTGGGCAGCTGAGGAGGCTGGGGAAGCACACCCACTTTTAGGAGGTCTGAACTTGGAAAACTCGGAGGAGTTAATGGATTTCCTGGGTGCTCTGAAATTGTCTGCAGAAGTGTGTGTGTGTGTGTGTGTGTGTGTGTGTGTGTGTGTGTTGAGTGTTCCGTGAAGGCAGCTCTCATCACATTCTTAAGAGGTTTTATGGGTTTACGACTCCCAAAAGGTTAGGAGCCATCTCCCAAAAGGTACAGATGACCTGCCACCCACCCAACCCCACCCCCACACCAAATGGCATGAAAACACAAAAATTTGCATGCAGTCACAGGAGCCTCATAAACTCCCCATGGGACCCCATCCAAAGCCCCTGCTGTTTACGTCAGGGATGGAGTTGGGGAGGCACTGGGGGCGTGCTCGTGGAGGCCGCGCCCTGCTTCCCCTTCACCCGGGCATCTCCCGTGTGCACATTCTCGCCTGCTCTTCCCCTGATGACACCGATCATATCGGGTCCGGGCCCCAGCCTCATGGCCTGATTTGGGTTTAATCCAGCGATTTTCAGCTGATGTGCCCCAAGAATTTTTAAAACATGCGCTACCTGACTGTTGAGTCAGGGGCACTGATCTCCTTTCCCTTAAATTGTCGCATAAAAAAATGAGAACAGCCAACCTAATAATAGCAGTTCGGTGTGAATGAATCAAAGTTATACCTATTTTTTGTTAGATCGGCAAAAAACGTATTTTTGGTGTGCCGTGGCATTTTAGTAATTAGTGCCTGTGTGCCATGCGATGAAAAAGGTTGAAAATCGCCCATCTAATTTCTCTTTAAAGAACTTGATCTCCATGTACAGTTGCATTCTGAGGCCCTGGAGGTGTGCGTGGGGGTGGGGGGGGCACAATCCAGTACGGAACCGCCCCAATTCCCCTGCAGCCCCCATCAATCACGCCATCGTAATGGGGATGCGCCATCTGGTGCCTGCCTGCCGCCTGGTTGTTGACGGGATGCACCTCGGGCCGTTTCTCTTGTGCGGGCCGGTACTCAGTCGCCCCCTTGTCTCTCACCACCCCCCAAAACCTCCAAATGGGAAGGCCGGTGTCTAAACCGGGGCTGAGCCGTCCACAGAGCCATCAAACCTCTGCGCAGATGAAGGCCGCCCTCCAGGCCCCTTAGGTGGGCTGGGGTGGGTGAGGAACACGGGGCCCAGCTCCCTGGGTGGGACGGCAGGGCCTGGCTCCACGGGACAAGGGGAGGGCTTTGCACCTGGGGGCGATGAGCTCATAAAAGGGTACAAGGTAGTGACAGTTCCCTAAACACAGCCACTGGTGAGGGGCCAGAGAGTCAATGTCAAGATAACCGTGGAGACATCAACATGCCTTCCAGAGCCACTGCCCGTCCTGAGGACAAAGCTAGGCTGTCGGCTGCCTGGTCTTAGGAAGCCTGCCTTCCAGAAATCTCCACTCCAGTTTGCTGGTGGTAGGGGTCTTCCTTTGAAGCTGTGATTTCCTTTCCTTGCCAGACCTCGCTCCCCGTTCTCCCTGTAACGCTATTGAAGAAACCGACACGCTCTCCGGCGTCCTGGCACCCGCTGCCATTCCGGGTGCTTTTCAAACTCAGATTGTGTTCCAAAGCCCCGTTCTCTTTTATTTGTTTGTCCTGTCAGTTTGCAGGAAACCCAGACCATGTGTTTCTGATTCATTTACACCAAAGCCATCAGTGGGTTTGGGTAGTCGTTTGAAGTCCATAAAGGTTTTATGTCTCTGGTTTGTGTTTCTCAGCATTCCTCTTTAATGAAGCGCAGTCCGTCCAACACGCCACGCACGGCGCTGGGCACTGGGGTGTGGGGAAGGGAAGGCACGGCCCCTTCTTTGCTGGAGCTGCAGCCTGCGCTGTCACGCTGCCAGCAGTGACTGAAATTAAACCAGGATGCGAAGTGCTCCCTTTCAAACTCCAGGCCTGCGCGTTGTGTTAGAGGTTGAGTGCTTTTCCAGATCCGACCACGGGAACGTGTGCTTTCCTCTTCTCCGGCTCAGGCTTTGGGGTGCTCTCCTTCCCAGACGAGGGCATGTCAGCGATGTACCCTGAAGCCCTGGTTCACCGTATTGGAAGCGTTTTCACCCCCGAAGACCTGGCCGTGCCTTTCCGTAGATGAGAGGACCCAGTGTTCACCCCAAGTGCCCAGGCCCCGCGGATGCCCGCCGTGCTGCTAGAATTAGGACTTTTGACTCTGAAGTTCCAGGGAGGAGAACTCGGAGCTCATTGGCAGGAACGAGTGGCATCTCGCTTCGCCGCCTCCTTTTCACAGCCTCAGTAGGATCCTCACTGCGCTTCCTGGGTCCCGCTAATTTCATCAATGCACAGAAACCTTTCTCCCTTTAATTACCACAAGAGGCTGTTAAGATGTTTCCCTAAATAAGCCACATAGACTTGGCTTTTCTTCTTCAAAGGGCCAGTGTCTGGTCCAGAGTTGTGGAAGGTTGGCATCGCGGGGTTTTCATATAGTCTCTTCTCAGAGGCCCTTCCAGGGCTTTCGAAGGGCCCGAGTCGTGGAGTGGGGGTGCCCCTGCAGGGAGGGGGCCTGCAGCCCTGCCACACGCAGGAGCACAGCAGGCTGTAGTCACAGACTCTCGGGAGTCACCTTCCAGTCGGTAGCAGCTGGTTCTCAGCCTGTGGTGTCTGTCTCCTTTGGCCCGAGGAGTATTCAGCTGGTGGCAGCCCGTGGGGTTGCTTCAAGGAGCTGTTTTGTTTCTGCCCTGCAGTGCTGGCTGTATGTTGATGGTCACTTGTTTGGGTTTTTGTTTTTGTTTTTTTTGCTTGATTCCTTGTTGTTGTTTTTTTATCATTTACTTGCCCTCACCTGGCCCTTCAGTCTAGAGATCCTTCTGAGCGCTGAAATCGGGAAGCCTGTGA
This sequence comes from Tonatia bakeri, assembly GCA_004024845.1. NCBI lineage: Eukaryota > Metazoa > Chordata > Mammalia > Chiroptera > Phyllostomidae > Tonatia > Tonatia bakeri. Next base: position 22,724 of record PVIA01003904.1, on the reverse strand, counting down.
GTGTCTCCTCCATTGCCAGCGCGATGTTTTGTTCCCGCTGCTTCCGGAGTCTCTGGCTTGGCTTATGGGAAGCACATAGGACCTGGCAGATGATGATGGTGATGACAGTGATGGCGATGATGAAGATGATGAGGGCGGGTACCTTTTCTTTCTGAGTGCTTAGCATGTGCCAGACACTGTGGCAGGGGACCTGCCTGCCTCATCTCATTGAATAGTCACACCACCTGCGCAGGTGAGGACGCATCACCATCCTTACGGGACGGAGGAGCAATCATGCACAGAGGTGGTGTGACCCACCCAAGGGCTCAGGCCAATGAATAGGGAACTGAGATTCAAGGTCACGGGAGTCTCACTCCAGAGCCCTCTTGTCTTGAGTCTTGTCTTGAGTTCAGGAATGAAAACCCAGATTCTTAAAGTGCAAAATCTTTGTCTTTCCTGTTCCATTTCTTCAATGTCTAAAGGCATTTATGAGGGAGGCTATGCTGAATCCAGCCTCATGAGCCACCATGGGCGTCTAATGCATGGCACGGGACTGTGAAAAACATGGATGAGAAAGTCCAAGAAGACAGCTCTGAAGGGTGGGTCTCGGCCAGCCAGTGCCCGGGAGACCCTCCCAAAGGCGGAGGTGGGGAGGGCAAAGTGCTCGCAGGGAAGGACCCAGCGCTCCCGAGGGAAGCAGAGCTACACCCAATGGTCACCAAGAAAAGCCGAGCGGTTGGCTCAGCAGAGACGAGAACCGGGGGCTGGCCTTTCCCGCTGGAAGGTGATCAGCCGCGCGGGAGCCAGCATCTGAGAGGACGGGATTGTGCTCCGTGGGCAGGGCTGAGGGCCGGCGTACACCCGCGCTGTCCTGGTCCGTCCCCTCAAAGCTGGGGAAGAGGCAAACTAGACCAAAGATCAGCAGAGCTTTATTAGTGTAGCAGTGTAAGCTCAGGTGTGTCAGGGTCTGCCAGCTGTGAGTCACTGTCACGCGCAATTTTCTTGTTAACATTTCTGAGCTGAGATTTGTTTTCTGCTCCATAGTTTACAGATGAGGAAAACAGGACTTGGAGAGGTTAAGACATTTTTACCCAGAGGCAAAGAGTTGGAATGAGGATTCATCCCAAGGGAAGTTGCTGGACTTCACATCACTTTGCATGCTACCTGTGTGGCTCATGCAGACCTCCTGTGTCAGAGATCACGCGTTGTGCACTGCAGTAATCTCCCCACATCCATTCACGCCACGTCCCAGGCTCCAAAGACAGAGAACGTGCCAGACACAGCCTCTGCCCTCATGGAATTAATATTCAAGGGGAAGCAGACAATGAACAATGGCATGTTGCACAGTCAACTACTTCTTTGCAACTGGAATAAGTGCCACCAAAGAGAAGGCTCGTTCAGAATGTGCAGGATCTACCCACTTCACCCCACCTCCATTGTTGCCGCTCTGGTCCCGGCCGGCACCGGGTCTCTCCTGGGGTCTGCAGCTGTCTCTGAGCTGCTCTCCCTGCTTCTAGTCTGGCCAGCCAGAGGGGTCTCTTAAACTACAAATCAGACCATGTCCGTGCTCTGCTCAAAACCCCCAGCGGCTCCCACATCCCAGAGAAGAGGTGAAAGTCCTACCACGGCCCACAAGGCTAAGGTCAGCCCCTCCTCCTCTTCCCCTGCCCTCTCACCCACTGTGCTAGAGCTTACCGCTCTACCTCCTGTTGGCTATTTCCTGCAAACCCCAAGCTGGTTCCGCCTCAGGGCCTTTGCACTGACTGTTCCACCCACCAGGAACGCCCTCCCCCTGGTGTGAGCATGGATGGACTGCTTCTCGCTCCAGGGCTCTGAAGGAGAACCTGATGTCATTGTTGTCCCAGCCCCCCTGTCTCCCTCATCCCCACAGCAGTTGTTACCAGGCGGCATTTTTTGTCTTTATTTGTTCACTGCTGGTGCTGCCCAGGTGAAGGAGGCTCCATGGGGGCAGGGCTTTGGTCGGCAGGAGGCCCAGGACCGAGAACAGTGCCTGGAACATGGCTGACCTTTAATAAATAATTATTGAGGAGGTTAATGGGTAATTACAGGTGTAATGTTTTGGCTTGGGAGTCAGAGTTGGTTTCTGTGAGGGGGGATGGAGGTGTCACAGGCAGCTTCTAAAATGGTCCTCCATCGTCCCCCACCTCCTGGTGTTCACATTCCCATGCAGGCCCCTTCCCCTGAGTGTGGCCAGCCCCTGTGACCTGCGTCTGACCCGTAGACCACGCTGAAGGTGAAGGATGCCACTCCCAGGGTTAGGTTCCAAGGACTGCCGCTGCTGCCTTGCTGGCCCTCACTCACCCGCTCACTTTGAGGAAGCAACCTGTGCCCAGTTTCCAACACATAGAAAATATGACATCATCAAAGCTGCTTTAAGCCACTGACTTTGGAAGGACTCATTATGTAACAGTAGATAACAAACACAGGGGAGGCCTGGGGCATGGGCAGCAGCATTCTGCACCTAGAAGGAGCACGAGGCAGGGAATTCAAGATGAAAAGAAGGCTAACGCTCCATGGATAAGGGCCAGGAGAACACAGGATGAGGTGAGAAAGGGCCCAGGGCCCAGGCTCTGGGTTTGAGCTTTAACCGAAAACCTAGTAGAAACCACTGAAGGGCCAGAGCTGGGAAAGACATCCAGTTTGCATGACTGAAGTACAGAGATGAGATTGGGGGTGCGGGAGTGGGGACACCGGCAGGAGGCTCTGAGAGTCACCTGTGTCCTTGTTCGAGATGTTGGTGGCCTGGCCCTGGGCACTGGCATTGGAGAAGGAGCAAGTGTTCTGATGCCATTTCAGAGGCGAGGATCCACAGGCTTTGGTGACTCACTGGGTGAGCCCGGAGTGGTGCTCAGGGAGAAGCGGTCACAGGGCCAATCTGTGGGTGTCAACAATCCTTGTGTCCGTTTTTGGCCTAACATGCAGGCTGCAAGAACGTTGTGTTGGCTCAGATGGACGCCAGCGATGCTTAAATCACACCATGCTCGTCGTAGCAGCACTCACTGCTTTCAGATAAGCAGGTTGGAGCGGGGCTCTCACTGAGAGAGGGAAAGCCAGGCCCTGGGAAACGGGGCCTTTCGCAGTCATCTGAGCTCTGAGGGACCCCAGCACCTGCCTGAGCACCACGCACTGGAAGCTGCACTTCAGTTCATGAAAGGCCACTCCGGGCCCTCCCTAGCACCTTCACCCAACCGTGTTCAGTCACCCATTACTACCCAGAGAACCAAGGCTGGGCCTCAAGGAAGCTGGAGCAGAGACAGCCCGGGCACCAGGCTGGAAAAATTCCCTAGTGCGGTGCTTCGCTGAAGACCAACCTGCAGTTGCTGCAGAATGAATGCCCCCCGCCCCTCCCCCATGCTCCCTCTTCACCACAGTGCAGAGCAACCAGGTGCTCCCCGCCCTGGTGGTGCTGGGACTTAGGATGTCTACTTGCGACACAGGTGCCACCATCCCCATACATGCTCATGTATCAGTTATTTTATGCACTCGTGCTGTGTAATAAACAACCACAAAGTGTAATTAACAATGAGTGCACACTGCTCGCCTGTCTGGGCTGGTCAGCAGGACCACTCTGATCTTGACCGAGCATGCAGCATTCCTGTGAGTCATCTGGCTGTCTGCTGGGGTGATGGGGGTGACTATGCTCTGCTCCATGTGTCTCTCGTCCTTCATTGGGCCAGCTTGGGCTTGTTCTCATGGCAATAGTGAAGGTGCAAGAGGGGACACACTTTACTGCACAAGTGTTTTCAAGCCTCTGTCCTGTGTTTGCTGGCATTCCATTGGCCCAAGTAAGTCACATGGCCAAGCGTAGGGGTGAAGAATGGGGCTGTCCACAATCTTCCCTAATAGACACACACACCTGATTATCTCCACTCTCTGCAGCATCGTTATTTCAATGCTCATCGCTGTCAATTACAGAGCTGGCACCGTGATTATTTTGCATTAACTCAGTGGCTCTCAATTAGGGGTATTTTGTCTCCCAGGAGGCACTTGGCAATGTCTGAGGACAGTTTTGGTTGTCATACCTGAGGGGCAGGGTGCTGAAGGCATCTGGCGGGTGGAGACCAGGGATGCCCCACCATGATGGGGACAGATTAGCACCAAAGGTTGACTGACGGTGGCGAGGTTGAGAGCTTCTGCACTAATTCATGAATCCTGACACTTACGCTCTGCAGTAAGTTTTGTTAGATCCGTTTTACCTCCTTTCTTTCTGATCCATGTGACCTCGTCTTCCCCCCTGGGAGTGACTGATGAGGAGGCGCCTGGTTTGGGTTCAGATCTGGGCCATCGGGTCGCCCTCATACCAGTTCCATTTGGTTCCTGCCACCTAGTCCAGCTCCCAGGTAAAAGGGCTGGACACTGGATGGACAAATTCCTTCTCAAGAGGCGTCTGGGGAACACCATCTTCAGAGCAGGTGCAGTGTTAATGGATGCTTATTCTCCATCAGTTGTGTAGTTGGCACTGGACAGAAATTCTCACTGGTGGTGTTGAAGAGGCCATTTTTTAAAAAACTCAAGGAAAGGAAAAAAATTCCTAGATAGCCAGCATGTTAGCGTGGTCACCTGGTCTGCCCTCCGGAACCTCCCGTTACGTGTGTGGCTTAATTAAGGCATAGGGCCACTGTGGGGGTGATGTTTACGGTGACTTCAGACACCTCTGTGCCCCCTAGTGCCGGCTCTATCCCCTCACGCAGGTAACTTCTCATGAAAGCTTAGGGGGTCCCTAAGAGGAAAGAATAGCTGCTGATCCCACGCGTGGGTGCCATGCCTGCTCTGTGCTCTTCCTGTGAGGAAGAGAGGGATGTGTTTGTGTCTTGGTTTTCTCACTCTTGGGTAGCAGTACCACCGGGTTGCCCAATGGATGCAGAAGAGAGTTTCCACACAATTCAGAAGTTTGTTCTAAATACCTTGATTGAGAATGCTGTGCCCTGCCCCCTAGAGGCTCCTAGAGGAATAGCAATAACAGCCCTAACATCTGGACCTGGGCAGCCCTGGGTTAGCACTTTCCATGCATCTCATCATTTATTCCTGACAGCAGCCCTCTGACGTGGGTTCTGATATCATCCCCATTCCATAGATGCAGAAACTGAGGCTCAGAAGCTACCAGGTACAGGACACACAGCTAGGGGAGCTGGGGGTCAGAGCTGTGCCATCTGACTGCAAAGCCTAGCTTTTTGCCAGGATGTGGGGCTGCCTTTCTGCAGCCCCGGGACTGTTGTCCTGCAAGGACCTGGCCCCCAAGTGTTTGGCACAGAGTAGTGGCTTAATGGGAGCTTTTCTGGAGCCTCTGAAAGGGCACGCCACGGAACCCCACCTGGGGAAGGCACGGACCCTGAGGTGCTGGGACCTGCTGTGGTCCAGGCTCTCCACTGCATGCGTCCTCTCCATTATCCCGTTTGTGCGAAACGTCGTCGATGGAGTGGTTATTAGGTGGCATCCAAGGACAGGTGGTAACATGGTGCCCGGACTAACCTGGCCTTCTGTTTCCACATCTGTAGGAATGGGTTGGAGGGAGTGATTCTCACAGTCCCCCCGCCCCCAGCGTTACTACTCGGCGACGCTCTGAGGGGACAGCAGGCTCAGATGAGGCTTGGATGCGTTTCCTCTCGGCTCGTTTTTCCACAACAAAGCACGAGACAAGGACGCACCTGCTCCTCAAACTGAGATCCTGAGTTTAAAGGAAGTTTTGAGGAACACAGAGGATTCAGTGACCAAGATTGTTTTGCTTGGTTGGCCCTGTCAGTGGGCCATTTGTCTTTCTTGATCCTTTTCAAAATTGCTAATTCCTAAAACATCCGTTAAAGGTCCACAGTGTGCCCAGAGCAGTCCTCTCCTTAAGTCTCATCGCCTTAGAGCAGAGCCTCCCCACCGCCCCCAGCAGGCTGACCTAGGCCCACAAGTCTCCCCTCTGTGACCTGGGGGCTCTTCTGGAAACTTTCCCCTCCAGCCTCTGCCCATCAGTACCTCTTCTGCTTTTCCCACAGACACGCCCTCCCCCACCCCTGCTGCTCTTTCCATGCACCCCCTCCCCCATAGCTCACACATGCTTGTTTGCAACATGCAGGCAGAGACCATCTGCCTTCGTGGCCACTAGATAGGACGGCAGGAGCATCACACCCATTTGGGAGATGAGAAAACTGAGACTCACAGACAGTTTGTGGCTCACCCACACATGAGGTGACATGGCTGAGCCTTGAACCTGGGCCACCCATCCTCTCGTCCTGTCCTTTCTCCCTTCGGCACACGGCTGCTGTGTCCCTGCCTCCTTCCTCACCATGTAGAGTAGCAATAATACCAATGTCCCCCTGTATCCACAGGGGATTGGTTCCAGGACACCCTGGTTGCTCCAGTCCCTTGTACAAAATGGTGTAGAACTAAGCAAACAGTCAGCCCTCCACATTTGTGGGTTCCCAACTGCAGATCGAAAATTCACTCCAGGGCAGGAATGATGATACAGTGTACACCCTGGGGGCGGGAAGCTTGTGAGCCATTCCAGAGTTCCACAGACCACAGCGGGAGAGGCATAGAGCAGGCGTAAGGGGAGCAGAGTGGGGACCCCGCCCAGCTGGAGGGTAGTGAGGGAAGGCTTCTCAGAGGAGGTGAAATAGAAGTCACTAAGATGCAGTAGTGGGCGGGGCACCCCAGGTGAAACAGCATACAGCGGTGTAGCGCTGAGACTGGAAACAGTCACAGGTGTCCTGAGGGGACAGCTGGAGATAGGAGGAGAGCAGAGGGTGGAGCTTAAGCTGGAGCCTGAACCTTATCAGGTGCCGGAGTCCCCATGGTGCAGGTGTAAAAACTGAGCCTCAGGGAGTTCCAGCGAATGCCCACAGTCACTCGGCTTGTCGGAGTCAGGACCGGAACTTAGACGAACCCAGACACTCGCCCCACGCCACTGGAAACCCCATGCATCACCCACACCCACCCTTAATCAAACGCAGAAGAGGGAGCCTCTTGGAGCCACCAGCTGAGTTTCTGCGTGTGGCTGGCATGGCACTGGTCCACACCTGCCCAGTGATGCATGTGACAGCATGACATTCGCCCAAGAAATGACTGCTGTTTCCTTCCTTGGTGAATAAGTTCTGTCTGCGATGCTTTATCACAGAATACAGTTGTGAGAGCATTTGTATTTGGTGCATTTACCAAATTACTGCTTTGTGTGCTTTCTGGAAGCAAGACGCATGTACTTTGGCCTTAAAGACAGATTTAAATTTCAGAGCCAGCGGGTTAGCTGACAATGGCCACGCTGCCCAGGAGGCAGGCGCTGAGAACTAGGGAGGGGCTTTGGGTTGTAAACCCGAGGAAACGATTGTGTCTTCCCAGCTACTCTTAGTTTAATGTATGAATCCCTTCACTAATTCTTTTCTTTCCGCTCCGCCACGATAGCGAAAATAAGCAGGGATACTTGCGGAGTGCCTGTAACGTGCCAAGCACTACGGCAGACCTGCCATTGCATTGTCTCTGTCAGCCTCACAGTTTCCTCTCTGCAGAAGCACCGTTTCCCACCATGTCCCAGAGGAGGAAATGGGGGCCCAGAGAGGTTAGATGTCAGATGTCGCGTACTGGAAAGTCCCCGCACCGGGTTTTCACCATCCCAGCAAGCAGGGCGGCCCTGGCATCCCTTGCCCGGTTTTGTCTCCTCTCTGGTGAGGATTCTGGCCTGTGGACAGTGCAGGCTCCTTGTCCACCATTCCCATGAGCCCTTGACCCTCTTGCTTTTTAGCCATGCCCCGGCTGGTGTTTAATTCTGCCACTTTGCCAGGGTTTAAGTGGGCAGCAACAGACAAGGCCACAGACGCGGGAGGGTCGCTCTGAATGTCCATCAGCCTCGGTGTCAGGAGGGCCCCATCACAGCCTTTGGGGAGTTCCCTGTCTGATGGGAGGGGTCTGCTCTTTGCCTCTGCACCTCACCTTCCGAAGGGAGGCTGGCCGAGTTCATGAGAGGAGGTGACACTGGGCATCAGAGAATGACACAGTCTGAAGATGACGCTGTTGCCGCCACTCAGGGCACAGCAGCTGCACGCAAGGCTCATCGGAAGCCCGGCACTGGGGCCCACGAGGCTGCACGCGCGGCTTGGTGTGTGGGGGCCGGCAGATAAACCGGTAATGGGTGTTTCCCCTATCAAGGGTGCACTTTCCTCCGAGGACCCTCTCACTGCGCAGGGCCTGACTCGGGCTGTTGTTTCTGCGTTACTCTGAAGGGCTCTGCAGCAAACGTGCAGTCGGAACTGTTTTTCTGATTGAGCTAAAAGTATCACAGCTTCATTTTCTTTTCCCTGTGGGGTAAGTCAATATTTAAAAAGCCTTTCTGAGGAATGAGGCTTCATCTCATTTTAAAAGCTCTGTCACAGAGACCCAGGCCGAGGTCGGGGACAGGGGCCTGGGTCCCTGCCCCTGTGCACGGAAGCCATCTGTCCCCTTGAGCAGGACACCGAGTGTGTTCCTAGACCGGGAGGAGAGCAGCTCCGCCACTGAAGGCCTTTGATCAGCCTGCGGTCAGCAAATGAAAGGAAGCGCCGTCCCCCTCGACTCACTGAACGGTTTGGATTTCTTCATCAGGAGCATTTTAGAAGCAGGCCCGGGGGTTTATTGAGGTTGGACATTAACTCCCATGTGCCAACATGCACTGCTTTTCCTGGAGCCCAGAGCACATGTGTGTGCACAAACATGCTGTACATTGTGTGTGTGCACACAAATGCATGCATTCATGTGTGCACATTGTGTGTATGTGTGTGCGTAGACATTGTGTGTGTGCATACATTACATGTATCATATGTACATTGTGCACACAAGCATTGTGAGTGTGCACGCGTGTCACTGATAGGGACTTTCTAACTTCCCCTGCAGTATTCTCGGTTCCAAAGCCACCGTGGAGGTCGTGGTCATGACAAGTTTGAATTAGCGAGAGCAGATTCCTCCAGACGTTTCTCCTTCAGGCTGTGCTGTGTTCTCTCGGAGTCCCTGTCGCCTGAGCATGAACCCTTTCAAGCCGTCTTCGTCTCTGTCCTCACTCGAGGATGTGCAATCAGTCGAGCGGGTTTTTGTCCCCTTTCCAATCTCCTTTCACATCTCTCTGCTCCTTTCCTATTCCCACGGCCACCCAGCAATCAGGCCCCGATAATCCTCCCCTTGGACCTTTGCAGTCACCTCCCTGTCTGCAGCCGCCTCCTCTAATCCATCCTGGATCCGGCCGCTAGAGTCACTTGCCGGTAGCTTGTCTCTGAGCAGGCTGCTCCAGGCATCCGAGCCTGCTGCTTCAGCCTCAGTTCGAGCCCCCTGTAGGCTGGCGTTCAGTGGTGGCCTGCAGCCTTCCCTCCCCACCTCCCCGCTACCCCAGCTCACCCAAGCCCTCCCCTTGGCTCCTGGTCTTCACACCGTACCTGGGGAGAGGGAGGGACTGAATGGAGAGCCTGCTCAGGCCTGTCTCTGCTCAGTTTTGTTGACGTCCTAGCGCCAGTCACAGCTCCTGCCAGCCCTCCCCACAGGAGAGGCTCTGCCCCGGGGAAGAAATGTTTGAAATGTTCACACTGCATTCCCTCCAGGCACTTTGCACACTCTGTTCTCTGTGCCTTTATTCACGCCACTCCCTCCCTCTGGAATGCCTTTCCTTCCGCTCACTCACGCGGCCAGACCCAGGGGGAGGCCTGGTGCCACTGAGCGGGAGGCAGCCTCCTTGATCGCCTGGCCAGACAGGAGCCCTCTCTCCTGAGCGTCTGTGCTGCGTGTGGTGTCCTTAGTCATGCAGGCTTGTGGCATCGCCATCTCATCGCCACCATTCCTCCTCCGCTCACTGCAGACGGGATTCTCAGGCCCGAATTTATCTTATCCATCTCTTTAATCATTCATTCACTCACCTACTCACTCATTCATTCATTCACTCTGCAAACATTTACCCGAAGCACAAACACTTTCCTATAGGAGATGCTAGGCCTGTGGCAATGAGGAAGACAGACCCGACTCTTTTCTCAAGGGTCGGACATCCGAGCCACAGAGAGTTTTAAAAAGAAAGACAGAGATAACAGCTTTGTGCAAAGTGGGAGGAGAGCCACGAAGGAGAACCCTTTGCACAGAGTGGGGAGTACCGGTCAGGGGCCAAGGAGCCCGGGAGGAAGTGTCAGCTAAGGCAAAGATTAGTGGGAATGAGCTGGGGGAGGAGCCTGGGTGGAGGCGGGGTCATAAGAAGAGCATGCCTGTCCCCCAGATCAGTGTGCACAAGACCTTGAGTGGGACGTCCTCTGAAGCCATGTAGCCCCTGTGAGGTCAGCGTGACAGCCACCAGTGAGTAGGGGAAGGTGAGGCAGGGGAGGGGGGCAGTGCAGGGTGAGGCGGAGCCTGTGGGTTTCTCCCAGGGCAATGAGAAGCCCTGGCCTGGCGCACAGTGGATGACGGAGAGCTGTGGTCAACTCTCGGAGTCTTGGCATGTGACTGCTCTGCGGTGGCAGCGGGGGAGTTTGGGCACCAGTCTCATGCAAGGGGAGGTGCTGTTTGCAGGTGAAAATTTAAATAGCAGAAGTAGGAACAGCAACTATTGTACTTCAGGCCCCACACTGCCCAGGCGTTTTCTCAGTGGCTGTATTCATCTCCGAGGGCTGTCTTAATCAACTGTCACAAACTGGGTGGCCCAAAGCAGCAGAAATTTATTCTCTCCCAGTTCTGGAGGCCAGAAATCCAAAATCAGGGTGTCGGCAGGGCCACACTCCCTTCAGGGGTTCTGGGGGAGGATCCTTCTCTCCTCTTCCAGCTTCTGGGGGCTCCTGGTGTCCCTTGGCCTGTGGCAGCATCACCCCAGTCTCACCTGGCCTCCCTCCCTGCGTCTCTCTGTCTTCTGTCTCTTATAAGGACTCTCTCATTGAATTAGGCCCCATCCTAGTCCAGCACCATCTCACCTCTATCCTTCCTGTAAAGATCCTTAGTCCAAATAAGATTCTACAGTTTTGGTTGGACAGGAATTTGTCAGGGGTGGGGTGCATAGTGGCCCCCACAGTGTTCCTGTGGGTTCGACATGCAGGTGGAAATTCGATCCCAGAGGGGAACTTTGTCCCGGACTGCACAGATGGACTTGGCCCAGCAAGGGCTCCAACCCAGCCTTGGACTCCGGAGTGGGTGCCCTTACATAGCACCCACCTGCCCTCCTCTAGAAGGCGCGAGTGGCTGCCGTCCCCCTGCCTATGGTTCGTAGTCTGCTCCTTGGTTCAGAGCACAGGGACGATCCTGGCTTCCCGGCCCAGCAGGTCAGAGGCCCAGCCTGCAGCCATCGAGATCGGACGGGTGTCCCTCTGCCGAGCCTGGGCCCCACCCCCCGTAGCAGCTCCAGGAACAATGCCCAAGGTCGGTGGCGCTGGCCACCGCTCTCGAGCTGAGCACAAAGAAGTGAACACCCCGGGGAGTCCGCTGCTTGTCCAGCCTCATTTTCGGCGTGTTTTATGTTCTTATCTCCCAGCTGCTCACATCGCCCTCCTCGTGGTTGATTCTCTTTTTTTGTAGAGAAAACATTACTTGTCCCCCTTGCGTGCCACCTACACCGGTGCGTGCTGCCCCTCGGTTTGCGTTCAGACCGAGGTGGGCTGTGTGCCCTCTGGGTTTCCCTTAGCATGCTGTAGGGCCCTTGGGCACCTGCTTTTCAAGTGACATAGACCGGATTCCCCCATCCCAGCATGCCAGTATCCTTGGAGACGTTCCTTTTTTTTTTTTAAGGTTTCAGTAGTTCTAGTTCACAATATCTTTTTCTATAATAAAAAGAGAATAATTATTGATGATTTCCACAAACGTGGGCTCTTGCAAGAATAATTCTCTTTGAATTAAGTGTGATTCTCCCTTTTCTTGTGTCCCTGGTGTTGTTTGCATGCGGTGCACAGCTCAGCTGACTCCGAAATGCTCGGCCTCTGCTGCCCCTGGGAGTTTAAGCCATGGGAGTCGAACACAAACTGGAAGTGCAGGAAGGCCTTCCTGTGAGAGAATGCCACTGGGGGGTTATTTTACCTCCCAGATCGCCACACCTCCACGCTGTCCTTTCTGCCTTTATCTTAGAGAAGCCTGGGCGGAGACAGCGGGATTCCCAGGGGTGCCTGTGAGGAGGGTGTGGTCAACAGGGCTTAGAGAGACCAAGTGGGAGTCAGGGCCTAGGAAGGTCTGCGTCTTTCAGAGGGTGGCCTCGGTTTCTAGGAGCGTGGGAACCTGGGACTGCAGCCACTGTCTACTCCCAATCGCCGTGCAAGTAGCCACACTCAACGGGGCATGTGTGCTATTATTACATGGCTGTCTGCCTGCTGGCCTCGGGGGTTCTGTCCAGTGTACAACATAGTAGGTGATCACTAAATCTTGGTGGAGTTAATGAAATAATTCTCACTATTATTATTATTATTATTATTATTAATGTAAAGACCCATTACCTTAGTCACTAAACAATATATCGAATGCATACCACGTGGCAGGTAACTGTGCTAGGGGCTGGGGTTCAGGCAGAGAATCTACCAGGCAGAAGCCCCTGCCCTCGTGGGACGTGGCCTCTAGAGGGAGAGTTTAAGCGGTGAGATAAATAAGTAGATTTTAGTCAGTGGCCTGTCAGGAAAAGCGTGGGTGGAAGGTGGGGTGCAGTTTCAAACGGAGTGATCAGGGTGGGCACCTTTGAGAAGGTGACAAGTGAGCAAAGATGAGAAAGTGGGGAGAGAGCCATGCAAGTGCAGGGAAAGGCACTGTAGGTGGGGAAGCGGCCCGTGCAAAGGCCCTGTGGCATGTTTGAGAAGCAGCGAGGAAGTCAGAGGGACCGGAGTGGACAAGAGGAAGAGCAGGAGGGGCAGCATCCACAGACTGCCCTCCCCACCGTGAGCAGATGAGGTGGCAACAGCTCAGGGAGTCGAAAAGGCATGTCCTGAGCCACCCAGCTGGTAAGTGACGGGGCAGAGCCCAGGGTTTGGATTCCAGCTGTTGTACCACCTCTCGCCCTGACAAGAGGGTCCACCGGAAGATGGCACTTTCTGTGACGTGGCACCCTCAATGTCGGCCTGATGCAGCTGTAACTTGGAGAGAATAACTATTATTACGTTTCCCTTCTTACTCCTGTGGGCCTCTTCAGTCACGGGACAAGTCTTGGGAGTCCCACTGCTCCGTCTGAGCGGTCCTCGGAATTCCCAGCTAGATCCAAAGTGCCTCTGAAGTCCCCCGTGTGTCTCTCCTGGTTGTCCAATGTCAACAGTGACTCTGATCCCTTTCCACGTTTTCCTCTCTGGCCCCAGAAGATTCTCGTCTCTTTCTGAAACCAGCCTCATCATCGAGGCCGGGAATAAATTTAATTTAGGGCTTCTACCTGCACAGGCAGTGAATGGCTTGTGCTCATTCGCTCTGACAAAACCATCTTCCTCGGCTGACCTTTACTGCCTCCCGTTCCTGCAGCATTTCTTTGCTTAAGTTTCCATGCGATCTCCCTTTCCCTTTCCCCTCTTCACTTTTCTTATCACTGTTACAGACTGTCCCTGACTGGCCTCAGGAGCCTTTCCCATTTTTCTACTGCAGCCTCATCTTCATTTTTGAAGATGTTTTTCTCTGTTGTTGCCTCCGGGGCGACTGAGTGACTTCAGAGACCCCTGACCTGCTGAGCACCGGCGGCCGTCCCCGCGCGCAGTGGGCCCCTGCCTGTATGTGTGCCCCCTGCTCAGAGCCAGGTGCTTCCTGCTGCACGCAGCTCTGTCTGGTTTTCCGGGGAAACCAGGACGAGGCGGCGGTTGTGGCGGCGGCTGGGTCGGGGAAGCACCGAGCTCCGCGGGGCTGTGAGTTGGCCAGAGAGCCTCGCACGCAGCCTGGGCCGTCCCTGGGGTCAGGTTGTAGTTGGGAATCTACACCGAAGGTGACATTTCTGTTCTGACAGTGGGAGCACAAATCCGTACAGCCTTTCTGAAAGGCACCTTGCTTGAGATTTCCAACACATTTCTGGGATTTGCGAACTACTAAGCGGGTTTTGCAAAGATTTGTGTAGGAGACTGCCAGCCGCAGCATGGGTGATTGTAAGACTAAATTGAAATCCTAATTGTCTATCAATCCATCAGCAGGTTGCCCTGGGTAAATAAATAGTAGTACATAAACTCTGGAATAGTGTGAGGTTATGAAATGTGGTGAGGATTGATTGATATGGGCACAGAGGGGTGACCAGGAAAGAGAGTTAAGTTTAAAAATAAGCAAGTGGCTATCTATGCCCGTGTCTAGGGGATGATTCATTTTTGTAAAATAAAATTATACATTCGCTGTAGGGCAAGCATGATGTTGTTAGTAAAAGAAATTACAAAGAGAAAAAAGAAATTACCATATTCTGCCATGTATAATGCACACTTTTTTGCCCAAATTTTTGAGGAAAAAGTAAAGGACGCACATTATAAACGAGTATAACGATTACACACCATGGGTATGATAATCCCATGTATAATGCGCGCATTATACACGGCAAAATACAGTCGGTGCCTCACAAATCCTAACCGTTGTAGCGTTCTCAGGTCATTAAGAGGTTATACTATTCTAGCCAATTAACATAAAAGGCAAGCTAACACTCTGAAGAAGAACTTCATTCATGGTCCAGTTTTATTTGGCTGGAATTTTGATTTCTTTTAAATAGACGTGAAAAGCGTGTCACCTCCCCAAACTTATGCGTCCAAACAGATATCTGCACATCGGCCGGAGAACGGCTGGACGGACACGGCCCAGCCGCCTCCAAAGGCCAGCGGCCCGAGGGCGGAGGCTGTGAGTGTGGTGGGAGGAAGGGGGCAGCAGTGATGGGTGCTTTTCACAATCTACACTTCCGGATTGCTGGAGTTCTTTCCCAAGAGCTTGGCTTTTCTTGATTAAAAAAAAAATGGAGGGACAAGTGATCTGACTTTGTCTTTGACTTTGTCTCTGTCTCTCTAACTTTTCGTTGAAGCGAACACACAGAGAAGATGCCCTAGCAGAGTGCACCCCACGAACCCCCTCCCCAGCCCCAGCCACCATCACCCTGGGCCCGGCCTGCCCCATCCAAATCCAGATCCCCAACCTGAGCCCCTGTTCCTGTGTGAGGTTGAGGCAAACCCCAGACGTCACTTAAACATCTCCGTTTCTTCCTCCTGACCCTGCTACCCTGCCGTCACTGCAGGTCACGTCCTCTGAGGCTGGGCTAATACAACAAGGTCCTAATCCTGACCTCCAGGTCCCCCCGGCCTGCTGTTTATACCCACGCCATCCCCTGAGTGACCCTGTCACACCCTCATCTGAGCCTTGCCTTCCAATGCATCCATCAGAGCCTTCCAGTGCTGACAGAGGGTCCCAAAGGGGTTTCAGGAGCGCCAAGATATCAGGGCCCTCCATGGGCAGCAGGCAGGGTGGCCCAGAGAACCTCAGGGGTTTGAGGCCAGTGCGATGTGCAAATATTATCCTACATCTGTGCATCACGTCGGGGGAAGCGCCAGAAGTACTGAAGCGTTCCGACTCTGCTGCTTGCTAGAAAGGCCCCGCACAGACCGCTCGCAGTCCGTCTGCCCATCTCAGCTCCACACCCTCAGTCCCCTACAGCCATCTCTGCTCTTCCCCCTGGGGCTCATGTGGCCCCAGGGGTGAGCATCACGGGGGGGGTGTGGGGAAGTGGTGACCGAACATGGCACGTGTTTCTGAACGGTGGTTTGCCTGTAACGTTACTGAGGCCGAGCCAGTCTGTTCATTCAGCTGGTCTTTGCACAGCTATTTCCCTGGGCGCACCGTGTTTGCCAGACACTGTTCTAGGCACTGGGAGCCGAGGCGTGACGGGAACGGACAGAACCCCTGCCCCTGGGAGGTTTCCGCACACCTGGGAGCCCAGAAAGATGTTTGCACCAACGTGCACCGAACACGGCGGTAGTCTTTGCACGTTCGTCTTTGCAATGTTCTGCACTCATTTTTCTTTAAAGGGAGTGTGTTTTATTTTTAAGAAATTCATTTTTTACAAAAACAAAGTGGTTTTTCTCAAAACAAAACCTATGAACAGAGAAAAGCACACAGAGCAAGAAGTGAACAGTGATTAATTCCGGGTGGTGAGAATAGGCGTGATTATTTCCTTCTTTGTTTTTATGTACTTTTTAAATCCCCTAATTTTTGAATTAAAAAAAAAAGACAGAGGGAAAAAGTGAATTCTTTGGAGTTGGCAGTGAATCAGCCACAGAGCAAGGGATGGAAAAGATGCTTCTCCCTCTGTCTGCAGTGTTGCCGCCTCACTCCGGGGCACAGATGTGCTGCGGGAAAGCTGAGATTACGGTCCCCGGCTCAGCGGGGCTTTCTCTAAACCACCTTTTTGTGGCCTTAATTCCACGAATGCAAACAATAATTACCAACCTAAGTAGATTACTCGGAATAGCTTAGACGCCTCCGGGTCCCCAGATGAGTCATATTATTGACTGCTCGCAATTAATCTAAAAAATTCAACCAATTGCCTCTCTGGTTCCTTCTTCCCCGTTTGGTGCCTGGGCGACACTCGCGCTGATTTATTGCCCGAGCCATCGTTTCTGCTTGCTGTTCCCATTTGTCTCTGGAGCAGAGATGGCCTGTTAAAATTAATCTGTTTCCCAGCCGGGTCTTCCGAGCTCCTTGCCCCTTCAGCTGCAGCGGGCCATGGTGGACAGAGCCCGGCTTTCTGTTTATAATTTTTCCGTGGTCTGTCTGGCTTTTCAGTGACTCTGCCAATTCCCTTCTCTCCTTCCTTACTTTGCTTCCTTGATTCTACTTGCCCTGTCAAGTTTGGGAGAACTCGGTGCTGGTGCCCCAACCCCCAGCACCCCAAGTGTTAGTTGGGAGTCAGAACATGGCCGAGAAGCCTGGGAACACGGAAAAACGAATTCAAAAGTACTTACTGAGTCTCTGTTAGTACCAGGCACATAGGAAATGTTTGCAAAAACACAAAAAAAATTTTTTTAATTCTCAATGCGGAGCCATTTGGAGGTCATTTGTTACACAGCCGTAGATAACTAATACACACTCTCTCCCTTCCTTGCTGGGCAGGGAACATTCTTCTGCCTCCTCACCTCTGCCTACACTTCACTGTGTGTCAATGTTGACGTCACTTCATTAGAACCCCCTCCCCCAGGCTCTTGATGGCACTCTGTACTTGTCCTTGGTGGCATTTACCTCAAGTGTAAGTTGCCATTTGCCTGTGTAGTTCTTCAACATTTTCCCGTAAGTTGCCTGCGGGCAGAGTCGTCTTTTCTTCTGTTCCTATTGCATCTCTAGTTCCTCTCGGTGCCTGGCACATAGCGGGTACTCAAATATTTGGCACAGGAGTGAAGGAAGTCTCCTAACAGCTGTGTTATATTGCCCCCACTTGGCAGATGAGGAGACTGAGGCTTGGAGAGTGTCAGGGGGTCACTCACATTGATCACCAGTGTGAGGAGCCAAGATTCACGTCCCACTGGCTGCCTTCCCCAGGGGGCCCCTGAGCTCTGCACTTTTTAAGATGCAATGGGCACACCAACCCCCTAGGGATCTTGGAGAAACACAGATCCTGACTCAGCAGGTGCAGGGTGGCCAGGAAGCTGCATTTCTAACGATCTCTGGTGATGCCACTCCTGCTGGTCCCAGGCTGCTCTGAGCAGCGAGGCCCCAGGAACCACCTGCTCGTTGAGGGAGGGGATGGAGCAGGTTCAGAGCCAATGAACAGTTCCACGTGGGGTCTGCAGGTGGCCCTCAACCCTGTCCTCTTTTGGCCTCAGTCCCCCTCCAGCGGTCTGAGTGTCTGCGACTGTGGTGGCAGCCCACGAGTTCCAGCAGGCACGGCGGGCACCCAGGGCGTTCTGAATGCCACTGGCACCACGCCTGCCATCAGCTTTGTGAATGAGGCCTGCAACAGTTTGGTTCCCGGGGGCGAGGTACTCTCGGGTTCTGGGACCAGCCCTGCGGAGGGAGTCGGCCTTCCAAGGAAGCAGCACCCCACTGGGCAGGGACAGCTGGTACTTGGGAGAGGCAGCTGCCCACCCTGCGGAACAACCCAGAAAACCAGAGCACATGTGGGGTCCGTGCAGGTGGCGGAGGCTCTCAGCACCAGGGAGTCCCTGCTTCCTGCCAGGAGGCCATGTCCCCTGGCAGATGTGTTCCCAGCACCTCAGCGTCCTCAGCGTGTTCCATCCCAGGATCCTCCAGCACCGCCCCTCCCACGCCATCAGCCGCAGGCCTGTCCATAGAGGCCCTTCCTGGTGACCGTTCCATGGATGCAGCTGGGCTGGGCCCTGCCACACCGAGCTTCCAGCTGCTCAGGGGTCTGGTTAGGGGTCTACACCATGGCAGAGGATGTCAAGAACTACCAGATTGCCCCCTTTCACAGTCACTAGGACCAGACCAGGAACTGTTGTCACAACTGTGGGGTGACTGCTGGGCAGAAGACACATGCCTGGGAAGATCTAAACCAGGGCTGTCCAACCTTTTGGCATCTCTGGGCCACACCAGGAGAAGAAGAGTTGTCTCAGGCCACACATTAAATACACTGCAACATGCAATCACCAAAAAAAAAAAAGTTCATAATATTTTAAGTAAATTTACGAGTTTGTGTTGGGCCACATTCACAGCCATCGAGGACTACAGGTTGGATGTCTCTAAACCATCGAAACTGGCTCTACCCACCTCTCCTGCCCTTCGTCCTTCTCCCAGGGTGCTGAAAGGGGACCTGGGCACATAGTGATCCACACCCTGGAATTCTGAATCACGACTTCATGAGTAATAAATATGCATTGGAAAAGTATGGGGATAAATAAAGCAGCTGTGAGCCTGCGAGGATTATGGAGCCCCCTGGACGGAGCAGCAGCAGAAGCCGTGAATGCTTGTGTGGCGATGACTGCCATGTTTATGGGTCAGACACCGCTTTAACTTTCTACTGTGTTTGCAGTTCTCCCAGCGAGGTCCCCAGGCCAGCATCAGTGACATCGCCTGAAAATGTGTGGAAATGCAGATTCTCAGGCCCTGCCCAGCCCTGGCAGGTCAGAATCACTGGGGGTGGACCTGGAGTCGGTGTTGAACCTGCCCTCCAGGTCGCCTTGATGACACTCAGGTGTGAGATCCTCAGACCTAGGCAAACACACAGAATCTGAAAGCAACCCTGTGGGGGATAGAAATTGTTGGCATGATCAGTCCACAGTCACTCGGTGGGTACGGGTGGCAGCAAAGTCAGGCCCTGCCACTGGCCGCAGAGGCTGCGCTGTGACCACCATTTGCACGGTGACAGGTGTCCTCCTACAAACCCCATGTAAACCATCAAACACAGGCAAGGACATCAAACCACACGACATGGTGCCCCTTCCCTGTGTGTCTTGTTTCATATTTTTATAAAATATATAAAACATTGGATTTTTCCCCCAAACGTTTTTTCTTTCATGCTCAGCCCATCTGGGCAGATGGGACACAGGTGCAGAGAGGAACAAAGCAGACCTTGGACTTGAACCCAGGGCCCCCCGAGTCAGTGCTACAGGGCTCTAGGCCCCTCCTGCTGGACTATTTGGTGGATTAGTTCTGAGCTGAGTTGGGAGATGCTGACAGGCTCAGCTCAGCGATTCTCAGGATCATCTGGGTGTCTGCTAAAATGCAGGTTCCTGGGGCCCACTCCAGAGACTCGAACCTAGGGCATTCAGGGTGGGCCCAGGAACCTGCGTTTTAGTAACCTGCCCCCAGATTGTCTTAACGCAGCCAGGTTTCATAACCTTCAAATGTCCGGACGCTTAGCTTCCTGCGTCCAAAGCCCCCTCCCGTGCAGTGACATTTCACGGCAGCGCTCTTGAACCTGCACCCGAGCGTGACAGCCAGCCTGGCGCTCAGGACACAGGGGTTCAGAGTCTCAGGCTGGATTCCTGCCTCTAGCCTCAGAAGTTTATGACGCTGAACCAATCCCTTAACCCCTCTAAACCTCCGTGTCACATGCCAAATGGGCATCGGAGGACCCTTGATGGGGCTTCAGTGGGTAAACAGGCACGTCAGGCCCACAGTTAAGCACTCAACAAAGTCTTCCTCTAGATTCACAACAGGCGGTTTTGGTAGCTCCCAGAGGTCGCTCGTTTGTTCAGGTGGCTGCAGGTAAAGATTGGAAGTCCCTTTCTTATGTACCTGCCAGGTGACAGATGAAGAGTCGCCTCACCTGGAACCCTGATGCTGCCCACAAAGTTTCCTGCCCATTTTCTGCCCAGTGCTCCGGGGCACGGGGCACAGTCGGGGAGGGGTGCTGTCGCTGTGGGTTCTCCAAGTCCCCCGGACCTGTCTACGGCCTTCAATGACCACATGGGGCAGCAAAACGACAGAGGACAGACCAGGCTCCCTTTGTCCCCACAGTGACCCAGAGAAACTTGGTGACTCTTCTGGCCCTTGATACAAGACCTTTGCTGACCCTTCTCAAAAGCTATTGCTTTACCGTAACAGCTTGCGTTATTCACTGATGTATCGCATTCTGACCACATATCTTTCCCATCTTCTAACGCATTTAACCCTCATAACCACTCTAGGACATGTACTCCTAAAATCCCCACTTTACCAATGAGGCAACAGAGGCAGTGAGAGGTTCCTGTGATCCGCCTGAGGTCGTGCAGCTAGAAAACGGCAGATCTTGGACTCAAACCCAGGCCACGCTCTTGGTAACGCACCAGCTCTTGTGGCCAGATTCTGCAAAACTTGCTCCTTTTGAAAAGCACACGTGCAAATGTCCAAACCTCTTCCTGAGAATTAGGGCCCAGAGGGGCTGATGGTTTCTCAGACCCAGGGGAGAACAGTCCCTCCTGGTCTGTAAATAAGCGACCCAGGTGTCTGTAACCTCATCTTCATTCCACTCCTAAGTGGCGGTCCCTTCCACATAGGCACAGACTCTCAGATGCCAACCTGAGCCCCGTGGGCTCAGGCCAAGTGGATTCCAAGGCTCCCCAAAGGGACAGCCTCATTAGCCGGGGAGAAGGCCCTGGCTATTGTTCTGCTCTCTTTCCTTCCTGATGTATGGTTGCATTGGAAATTTATTTCTTAACAATTTCCCTACAGCCCTCCTGATGAAATGAGGCTCCGGAGAACTGCTCCATTAGCACCAGTAAACACTTCCCAATGCCATCGTGAGCAAATAGAAACCCCTAATGAAAACACTGGGAGCCTTGCAAGTAATTAAAGAGGCTGCGGGGGTTATTATTATTTTTCAGCAATTATGACTAAGAGCCCTCATCAAGCAGCACCCATTTTCCCATCCATTTTGAACTCCGTTATTTAAAAAGCATCGCCTGCTGCGGGCAAACGTGGTTGAGGTGCCTGAGCCAGCGTGGCTGGGCAGGCGGTGCCTGTCCCGAAAGTGCTGCTCTGGGGCCTGCCCTGGGCTCTTCCGTCCTCTCCCCTCCTTTCTTTCCTCCTCCAGCTTTCTCCTTCCTGTCCCAGAAGGTTTTGCCTGTTGGTTAGTGCTGAGTCCTCCTTACCTATCTTTGATCCATCGTCATAAAGACCATCCCTTTGCAGAACAGCTGCCTGAGGTACACACACAGCAGGTGTGGACTTAAGGACCAGAGGGGCTCAAAAACTAGCAAAGGCACACAGCTAGTGAGTAGCAGAGGCTGGACTTGAACCCGGGTCCTTGGACTGTGCTGGGGGTGGGCAGGTGAAGGGCAAAGGCTCTGCCTCCACTTGACCTGAGCATGAGTCCTGGCTGTGCCTGGTGATCATGGGCGCATGTCTTCACCTTGTCAAGTACCGGTTCCTTCCCCTGTCAAAGGGGGATGATAACAGTGGAACTTACCATGTGGGGTAGTCACAGGTATAGCGAATGCTCTTCCAGTGCTCCGCGGCCATGGTCTCCAAACCGTCACCAAGGCGCCCCGGGTGCCACAGGGAAGTCACTGGGGTACTGTGGGTAGTTTTCAGAGAAAACATAACACCTGTCAAGATACTGAGGGAATTACTAACTCGGTCAAGGTCATTCGCTGTTTCCACAGTAGATTCTGCTATCTGCTCTTTGATGACATCACTTCTCTATGAAGCAGGGCTTTGGACAGTTCCTTTGATCACAAGCAAATACCAGCGCAATCAGAGAGGAACAGGAAGTGAGGGTGGTGGCGTCCACTGGGAGTTCAAGGCCGAGGGGTGCCCACCAGCAGGCACACTGCCCTCATGTAGGTGCTTGTGATTATTCAAGGACAAGATAAAACTATTGTTTATTTTCAACGTGTGAATAGTGTTTTCTTTCAACTGGCCATTAGGTTGTTAGAGCACAAATACTGGTTAAGTTTTTGGCCTTAACTACTTAGTAAACAGAACGTTTAGTGATTTCTTTTGGCCTGTAGGTACCATGAGAAAAATTACTGAGACTCAAAGTACGCGGGAAGTGAGAAAATGTGGCAACTTTTGCCCCGAGGCACACCCAGTGGCTTCCCAGTGTCCTTTACAAACCAGTTTGCCCTGTCAGTAGTTTCTGAGTGAGCGGGGACATGGAAGCAGACCTGTTTTCCTTGCCCTGTTCGCTGTGCTGGCCCGAGGGTCATTGCATGACATTTGGGAGTCGTGGATGGAGCCCTCTCTTCAAAAACAGAGCCCCCAGCAGCACCGCGGGTGGTTCAGCCTCAAAAAACCACTTCCACGAGGACAAGGGGCTGAGAGTTTAACTCCTGCCCTTCCAGCATGCCCCAGGACCGTCCTCACACAGACGTCAGTGCCGATTCCAGGTCCCAGATGTCCTGACAAAGGGACTTTCTGCCCTGCTACACCAGACACTGCAGCGGACGCGAGAGATCCGGCAGTCGGAGTGACTGCGG